>JAULBS010095038.1:0-16841 GCA_032355785.1 Symmetromphalus regularis | reverse complement strand
TTGCTGTTTATAGAAAAGCAGCGGGTTTCGTGTCTCCTACTAACACTAACCTCTGTCCTGGACAGACAGCACTGGAACCTGAGTTGTGTGCCCTGGACAGCGTGCTTGAACCTTAATTCGATATAAGCACGAAAATAAATACAACAACAAGAACCAAAAATACACCCCTTCACTACCTTTTACACAGCAAAAGGAGCTCTCCAAATAAGTAATATCTGCACAGGCGCGTGTTTACTTTAAACCCAGGATGTATTTAAGCCATCACCTGGTTGATCTGGGATTACGTAATAGGAACTTGAGGATTAAATTAATGAAATAACGTCGACATACCTTTGTGATATTATAGAACTCTCTCACCGTTATTATATGCTATTGATCTCTTTCAGATGTTGTAATTACGACCACAAGTTGTTTTTCAATCTCAGAAGTCAACGTAACTCGCTCTCCTTGTACGTTGTCAAGGTAATAACAGGTTCAACGTAACTCGCTGACCTTGCACGTTGTCAAGGTAACTCGTAGACATTGCAGGTTGTCATGGTAATCTATAGAAACAAAACAACAACACTAATGACAGTCGAATCAAACACCACCGATATAAACACTGCTACTATTAAAGATATGTGCATGTTATTTCTTCTAATATCATACAATATTTATTGAAATATTACAAACAAGAAGTAATTTACAATACGACTGGTCTACTTTATCAACAAATCAACACTTGCTAATAGATGGTATCAAGGGCGAAAATAGCTTCCTATAAGTGGTGGGACGGAGCTTCCAGCCTATCAAAAAAGTGTGGGATTTGTCCCCCTATCTCCCCTAGATTGACCCCCTGTATACTTCAGTATTTCTGCACTAAGACCACATGGCGGCTAAGAGGAATACTGAAAAATATTTTTTATTTATGCATTTTAATTTAATTTTTTCGAAGCAAAAAATTGGGGCATAATTACATTAGCGTCCCTCCTGTACAGAAAGTGGGAGGGACGTGTTCCCCCCCCCACTCCCGGGATATACGCCCATGGATGGTATTGGTTCTGTTTAGTTGAACACAGAAGTCAAGACGTAGACTATAAGTTGGTGTATTAAACTTTTCACAATAATGGTTAACAACAGTACAACAAAGTAAACAAGTAGGCAAACAAATAAAGTAAAGTTTGTTTGATTTAATGACGTGATCTAGAGCACACTGATGTTTGTCTTATCATCAGCTATTGAACGTCAATCATATAAAGTAAAGTTTGTTTTATTTAACGACGCCTCTAGAGCACATTGATTTCTACCTTATCATCGACTATTGAACGTTAATCATATAAAGTAAAGTTTGTTTTATTTAACGACGCCTCTAGAGCACACTGATTTTTGTCTTATCATCGGCTATTGAACGTCAATCATATAAAGTTTGTTTTATTTAACGACGGCTCTAGAGCACATTGATTTCTACCTTATGATCGACTATTCAACATCAATCATATAAAGTAAAGTTTGTTTTATTTAACGACGCATCTAGAGCACACCGATGTTTGTCTTATCATCGACTATTAGACGTCTATCACATAAAGTAAAGTTTGTTTTATTTAATGACGCCTCTAGGGCACATTGATTTTTATCTTATCGGCTATTGGACGTCAATCATATGGTCATTCTGACGTATTTCTTTAGAGGAAACCCGCAGCCGCCAAATTGGCTACTCTTTCCGATAAACAACAAGGGATCTTTTATATGCACAGTCCCACAGACAGGACATCACATACCACGGCCTTTGATGAATCAGTTGTATTTGGAACGGAAAATAGCCCAAACTGCAAATGGGTCCACTGAGAAGGATCGATCCGACGACCGTCCGGTTAACAGGCGGACACGCTACCTTTTGAGCTACATCCCGCTCCACAACATCATTATATGCATATTATAATAACTACTACAAGTTAGAACAAGATCTAAACAAAATCTTGCTTACGTTCAGAACTAACGGCGACTCGCTAGACTAGATGCTAAATCGAATAAGAACGTTTGAGTCCAGATAAACTGCTACGTTGTGCCCTTGAAAGCTCACCTGTCCAGAGCGAGAGGAAAATATTTTCAAGGCGTAATATATTGTATTATTATCTTACGTTAAGATAAACATGCAGTTAGACATTCTAGTAGTAAGTCGTTGCACAGATTATAATTATTTCTTCGTTGAAACTATTAAAATATATAACAAGGAACAAATGTTATGACACTTTAATGTCTATCTTTGCCAACTTTTAATGTTTAAACACTTTGCTTAGTGTTCCTTTTTTTCACTTCAACGGTACCGTTGTATGTATAAATTGATTTCTCACGAGGGAAGAATATTAATGGTGGCTTAGGAAGATTCGCAATAAATTATGTTCTTGACCAGTTGAACAGTTCATGATATTTGTTCTTGGTAGTTCAACAGTACACATCCGCGTAGAGATATCCAACAGAATTTATTGCTCACTCTCAGATTAATAATATAAATCTAATTACAGTTATGTCTAAGAAATGCATCTGTTGAATAATTAAATAGATGGTGAGTGGTTTTAGTTTATGGGGGTTCCTGATAAAGTCATGACCTTGTGAGATAGCAATACGTGAACTACTGAAGACCACACATGTAGAAAAGTGTTGTATTCAGGACAAATTAGCATTTGCGGGTTTAAAATTGTGATTTGAGTTATTTGGGGGTATTACGAAAATTATTCAGAACCATCCCAACGCTAAATCCGCCACTAAAAAATATTTGGAATCTTTAGCTATGAACCTGTCTTAATAATAACAGGTATTCAGAGCAGATATGACGTCATGTTGTTTAAATCATGTTAAGATATACTGAATTCATACGAGATACCGGTTTATGTTTTGAACATTTTTATATTTTTTAGTCCACAACACATTGGTATGTCATCATAAAATAGAACTATAAAATAAAATTTTGCTGATATCACAAATACGACTCTTGTAAGACAATTTAAACAACAAACCCAAGTAGCCTAACATTTGACATCTACACTAATGATTGCCTCCTGTGTCCGGTTGTTCAGACCGTGGTTAGCTTAACTAGTGGCTAAGAGAAAAATTTAAAATCCTTTTGAAGCGATGCCAGTAAAAAGTAATGTGATATGCTGAAACTTAATTGACAATATAACATGTCTTAGATATTCAAAAGTTATTAATTAAAAACTATTTCTTGATAGTTGGTTGATTGTATTTATTTCCGAGTTTATATCGAATTAAGGTTCAAGCACGCTGTCCTGGGCACACCAGTGAATTTTCTGTGCTGTCTGCTAGGAGAGGTTAGTGTTAGTAGAGGAGACAAATCCCGCTGCCGCCACACTAATGCGGCTACTCTAACGATACACAGCCAGGGATCTCTTATATGCAATATCCCACAAATAGGATATCACATACCACACCTTTTGATAAACCAGTTGTAGATCACTTGTCGGTGTAAGTGGTATACAGCTACCCACAGAGCCTTGTATAACATTCACTCTGGGTTGAAGCCGATACTTAGATTAAAAATCCCATACCTCGACTGAGATTTGATCCCAATATCTACCAGGTCACTATTTCTTGAATTTCTGTAAGCTATTTAAAAAGATCACTATTCAGTAGCGGATCCAGAGTGGGGTCCAGGAGGTCCGGATCCCCCCATTACTGTTTTTTTTTTTAAAGTTACATATATTTTGAACAGCTGGAACTATGTGTCCTTATATCTCAAACATTCCTTTCCTTCTCGAAATGACCGTACCTCTACGAAATGATTCCCCGAGCGCATAATCTGTTTAACCGTCCATCAGATAACGGAAGCCATCGTGTTAATTATACAGACAATCGCAAGGTTGTTCAAATTAGCATACACCATTAAATGAAGATCCTATGATCCACGCTACACCATTAACCGTTTCAGAGTTGCACTTACAGGTATGGAACAACTTAATGCTAATCTTGCAATCACTTCAACGAAACAGCCTCGTTAGTTGTAGTACGACTCGTGAAATCGGTGGAAGGAAGTGATTTGATTTAGGAACACTTTGGCGTGGAAACATTTCAAGAACTTAATGTGGCCAAAGCTCAGTAGTATGCGTTTCTGGACGTTGGTGTGTTTTGTGGAATCAATAGACGGTCTTGTTCCGTAGGTTGTACATCAAAAATAATTATTATACAGGGTGATAAAATTGTATTATTGTAGTCAAGTATTCAAGAAGCTTAATCTTACCAAAAGGAAAAACAAATAATAGAAAAATAAAAACACAACCATCCCCGTACCCCAAACAATTTGTTTTGTCGATTGTGATAGGGAATGTGGTTTACAATCAGTATCTGATGAATTCCTAGATGGTATTATTGATAATTATTTTTAACGATAGCGTCCATTACGATCATTACAACAAACAAAACAAAAACAAAAAATAATTTTTAAAAACCCATTAATTATGTATGTTGTTTTAGCTTGTTTTTAATTTTGTGTTTTGTTTTACATCATTTTGACTTTACTTTTCACCATAACAGTATATACCATCATTATTCAAGTTAGTTTAGAATTATTTTCCTGTTATTCAGTATATGTATGTTAGATACATCATCCATTATTTCAGCTATTTCTACAATCTGATAGTATCCAAAATCCCATTACTAGCTATAGTATCTAGATAAAGAACATGCTCGCCACAACAATGACAGATGGTAACCCTACACCAAATCGTAAACAACATCTGTGACAGAAGGTATTTTCAATGAATTACCTAGAACTACCTCTTACGTCATTTCTTGTCACTTGTCACCTTCCATCGGCAAAAACTCGAGAATCAGTAAACAACCGAGGCTGAATTTCGGCCGTTCACGTAATCTTCTTTATGGCTTCCCGAAAGACCGATCACCATTGGTAATCTGGTTTTGTTTATCTGGTCAAGACTGGGCGGAGAAATAACAAGGTCCGTTTATAACTATCCAAAGACTCAGTGCTTGCCTGTGGCATGTTCAGTTGGACAGGCGCTCGCGCTCTTTCGCTAGACTGGTTTTATGCCTAAAGTAAAATAAATGTGATAGAAGACGACGGTAACCAGTTAACTAGTCAAATAGATTGCAAGCGCCCACCCTTCTGAACATGCCACTGTTTCATAGATTGAACAAATCACTGTTCTTTCTTCATGACTTTAATAAAATATTATATACGACTAGATCTCGTTATTAAGTGTTAAAATAATACTAGAAGTCTAAGAGCCACTTTAAATTGTCCCCCAGAATGGGTCAAATTAGAATCGATACCTGATTAACACTATTCTATATATATCTATATACTAACAATTTGTTTTAACTACACCACTTGAACTCATTGATTAATACTAACAAAACGTATCACCAATAGTAATCCTAAACGATACAGGTATTGTATTGTTATGAAAGGTAACTGCAAAGCAGAGTCCAAGGGATGTCTAGGCAGAATTGTGAGGCATGAACTTACTGTTAAAACAGTAACACTAGGTGTTCATGAAATATCAGGTTATACTGCCCTGGCATCCTTTAGTTCTTAAATGTGATGAACGTCTCAAACAATCCGTCCGATGTAATAATGGACCTAACCATGTGAGAGATGGTAAACACGTAATGTCCTCGTGATATAGTTTGCCGCTCATCGTAACAAGCAGATGGAAAGCATCATCTACCAGAGCGTGAGAACCTCGTGTCCACCGTCCACGAGACCCTTTCAAGACATACGAGCTGCACGCGCTCACGCGCCTCCAGTACCTAACCCCAATCACACACGTGGCAGGGCTCACACTTCAAAGAGGGCATGCATTTTCAAATGTTGGACATTAAATGGTATCGGGGCTACATAATCGGTAAAGGATGCAAGTATTTAGAGTCAAGTTTCTCCTTTGACCCAGTCGTTTGTTGATGCACTAAGTATTCGTGTCTCTCGCGGTTTCATTATGAGAGACAATCGACCGAATCGCGGTGCTATCTGTAAAGGCTAGGGCTTGGTGGCACGACAAATTGTCTTGAGATGGATCCCGTGCGAAGAGGTCTGTCGTTGTTTTAGTACCTTCAATAATTAAATTGGCGTTGGTGGTGATGCCAAATACGTATAGTGATTGTAATATAGAATGTGGAATTGCTAAAAGTACCTATTATTGGCAACGTTTTGAATGCCATCATGCTGAAATGGTTAACTTGTAAATTGTTGACTATTTAAATAAATTGTTTCTAATTATATGATATTGTACCTATCTGCCAAATATCTGAATGTTGATTCCAAGTATACCTGAATCTACTTTGATTAGAATCTTGTACAGACATATAGCAGTTTTATATGATAATGATTTTGTAAATTTGATTATAACTTTTTTGTTTATCAATGAACAAAGATTTTGTAGCACTATGGAATGGAACGGTTTTAATATTCCTAAATTTGAGTTGTCCACAGTTGGTTCATCAAAGGTCGTGGTATGTATTGTCCTGTCTGTGAGACGGTGCATATAAAAAGACCCCTTGCTAGTTATCGGAAAGAGTAGCCTATGTGGCGGCAGCGGGTTTCCTCTAAATACATATGTCAGAATGACCTTATCATTGACGTCCAGTGGGCGTAGTTAAATGAAACACTTTACTTTTTTTTAATCTGAGATATTCGGGCACCTTTTGTATACATTTTAAAAACAGTAATTTCTTTTAAAGAATTCTTTCCGACATCATCTATAAGACAGCTTTCGACCAAAGATCTATTATGAACAAGACTACGCAACCGAAGTACAGTAGCAAGTTCACAGATGGGTGATCGCCCGACGTCATTTTATTTACCTGTCGCTTCCATATCCACGTGAACATGAAAGAGATGCCGCCGAGAAACTATTGTTCACAATCAATATAACCGGGATGCCCAACACAAAATTAAACAACTGCCTTTTGATAAAATATTCATGACAATTGCATTATTTACACGGCTTTATTGGACAGACCCATTCCACCTTTTCAACGTTAATTAAACGCCCAGACAATTTATTAATGCACGCCAAAACCGTGCACGCCGTTATGGGCGGCCACTTGGCACTTGGCAAGGGAACGAAGACAGGTGTTTCAATAACACTACTGAGCTGCAAATAATGTTTTATATTGGTGCTAAGGAATCTCATTATTTCATAACGGGTGCGAAACTTCAATCAGTACTACAGTTCCGGGCTGAGATGCTGTAGAATTTAGGGATCGATTCCCGTCAGGTAACTATTGGATTACTTGGCGTTCTGATCATATAAATTGCTGTTACTTGGCGTTCTGATCATATAAATTGCTGTTACTTGGCGTTCTGATCATATAAATTGCAGTGGTATGTGATATTGCTGTTGAAAATATAAAAATATCCTATGCCGCTTATCGATAAAAGAGTAGTCTATGGTGATTGATTTCTTATGTTTATGTCGCATTTACAATTATGGAGTGGGATCTAGCTTTAACGGTAGCGTGTCCGCCTGTGAAGCTGTTGATCGTCGGATCGATCCTTCTCTCAGAGGACCGATTTACAGTTTGGGCAATTTTCCGTTTCAACCAGTGGTCCACAACTGGTTTATCAAAGGCCGTTGTATGTGCTGTCCTGTCTGTAGGAACGTGCATAGAAAAGTCCCCTTTCTGCTTATCGGAAAGAGAAGCCTATGTGGCGGCAGCGGGTTTCCTCTAAAGATATATGTTAGAATGACCATATATTTGACGTCCAATAGTCGACGATAAGATAAAAATAAACTTTTCATTTATTTACAATTATATTCTCTGTTATTAGTGTGTTAATGCTCCTCGCATCACTGCTAAATAAGTTCATATACCACAGGCGGTTATTAACTTATTAGTGCCGTGGGGCATTTCAGGCAGAGGACATAGACCATATATTATGATATGAATGCATTGTATACTACAGTATATCAATACGTCGTAAAACAGATATACTATTTAGTACATAAATAATCCAACGGTTTTTAAACAAAGACCTGATAATATCTGGTATACGGTAATGATAAGAGCACATGATTTGACGTCATTTCATTCTAGCATATGAAATGAGTATGTCCATCTATTTAATTCGCCCATAACTCCATACTAATATCAATGAACACATTCAATATCGCCATAACTGATCTAAGATAACCCTGTTTTGCATATTACAAGTAAAATTTTCCAAATTGCTCTCTTAGGGCTATGTTGCCCATCCCTACAGACACCTCACCAGTAAGAATGGCGCCGAATCGCCATTGTTTCGTAAAACATTCATTATTCATTCATTTGTAACCAATACAGAGCAGGGGCGGATCAATGAATTTTGGAAAAGGGGATCAAAAGCGAGGGTTTATAATTTTCAATCGATCCTGAGTAGGTACTGGGATCAAATCTCAATCGAGGCATAGGGTTTCGAAACGGCCTTTGATAAATCAGTTGTGGACTACTGGTCAGTGCAGTTAGTGTACACCTACCCACTGAGCCTTTAGCAGCACATACGCTGGGTTGGAGCTGGTACCGAGACTTTTTTTTTATATATAAAACCATGCCTTGACTGAGATTTGATCCCAGTACCCAATCAACCATGAGTCCGACAGCTTAACCACTACTCCACCAGGGCCAATAAAAAATTTACGATATTCCTAAAAGTATTTATCACAGCATATATATCGTATCACCGTCAAACGTTGAGTAGTATGTCACAAATGAATACCATTATGATGTTAGTAGAGGAAGTGGTCAATACCTTAAGTCGTGTTAGACCGTCTAAACTGGTAGTAGATAATTTGCCAATGTACGAGTATAGAAAGAGATCATAAAGCTCTGGACTGACTTCCAGTAAAGGCTTTTTCTCAATCGATTCTAAAATTCCATCGATATCAACAAACACTCGAGCGTGGGTCCAAGGACGGGCGATTTTCACATTGATTCATATTTCTGAACCTGACAATACCGCCATTGTCCAACCTTCGTCACCTCACAAATCCTGTTAGCTATATTTAACATGGGACGCAAACAGGCAAAGAAAATATGAATTCGATAAATGTCAGACTATGTGTGTTGTTAATATTAAATACAAATACACTTGGTGTAAGAGCTCGCGTGGATTGATGGACAGACGGACGGATGATTTTAGTAATAAAGAAAAGTATTTTTTCATTACACACATTGTTTAATCAGCGGCTATTAGGTGACAGATACCTGGTATAACGTTTTTAACTATTCATTCATGAGTACATTCCCTCGATGTTGCTTATACATCCCTTAGATTCTGCATTTTGGAGAGATATGATTTTAATCACTATGATATATATAATTTACTGAAGCAGTACTTTATTTTTCCTTTAATATTTTTCCTTTAATATCGTCCTCTTTTTTCTTTTCTTTTTTGTACACAGACTGTATGTCGCAACATCCCTTTTTCAAGATCCTCTACCCGCCCTGGTATTATATCATATGTATCAATAACAATACTATTATGATATCAGCGATATACGAGATAACACCAGTGTTAATACATTCCTATGATTCACAAGTGAGAGACGGCATTTCAAACAGCATGAAACGTCTATAAAGACTGAGCCTATGCAAACTGTTCGATAATTCTCATTTCATATACTTTATACAGCTCATTTTAGTTAAAATCTTTACTGTTAATTTTGAAATTTTACCGTATTTAAAAGTATTGATTTTTCCGATTATTTTATTAAAATCTTAACACACCTTTTGTCATAATAAAACCGATGGTCATGAATAAATTGAAATATGATAAATGACGTTAATTTATGATGTACACTATGATGTAGCCATTTGCATAAGTCAAAGTTGTAGTCATTGCTAGAGAAAGATATAAGATGAGATATATTATAAATGACTGTGTTAAAATTATTCATTCTTCCTTATGTTGTTTTACCGGGTGTTTGAGTTTTGTCTTCCAAAATAAATTTGAAATTAAAAATTGCTGAAGTGGTAGTCCTCATAAAAAACCCAGTAAACATATAAGTTATGAAAACTTGATAGCAGAAAATGTGGCTGTAATGTTGTGGATTATTACTTAACAGGCTCGTAGGGGCGGGGATAGGGGGGTAGCAGGGCTCAGTACCCCCACTTTTTTCGTCAGTTTTAATTTCGTGTATAGATTCGAGGTTTCGCCCAGCACTTTTTATACACCCATAATAATTAGCCCACACCCCACTTTGAAAAATAGCCTCCCCCATTTTGAAAATCCGTCCTACGCGCCTGCTTAAAGGTGTTTAATTATTGGACACCGTATAATAAAATGAATATTTTGTTCAATATTTGCTATCAAGTCAAAAGGTCTTTTTTTTTTGTAATATATTTTTTTAATTACCACGTTTACTGTCACTTAATACTCCAGTGCAGTTTTGTAACCTTTATCTACTATTACAAAGTGATATCAAGGCAAAACTTTATATTTAGATCTCATTAAGAAAATATGTTTAAGATCGAGGCAAAACGTGGTTAAATTACTGTTACAAGCATCCAGTAAACTTTGTCATAGTGCATCTGTTCGATTCTCCATGACTGAAATATGTCAACTTATTGTGTCAAGTTAATTCAACAAAAGTCAGTAGTATGAGAAACGGCATATCTGAATGTTCTTTCAAGTTAATTAAAAAGGCATAAGACTATATTTTTAAGTTAATTTGATCCATACATAAATGAGAATCCGTATATTTTCACCACAATGTAAGTGATGAGACAGTTTAGATAAACCTAGACAAACATATGTTCTAACACTTGTGTAGACCATTCATCAATATAGAACTGTGTGCATACCTAATATCGGCGAGATCAAAGTGAACCGCTGCAGTGAAGAGGTAACTGGGCGGTACGCAATCGTTAACGACGTTTCAGACTCAGTCTGTTAAAGCTTTGTGTTGATTCAATTCCAACTTTATATTTCTCCATTCAAGAGAGGGGAAGGACTTTCTAACGAATCCAAAATACTTTTAAATTTTTTTTTTTAATATAAAACCTGTTTTTGACATAAAATGATGCTGTGTATAATAAATTTGAATTAACTTGAACTTTCCTATTAAAATCAATGTCCTCTAGTGGTATCGTTAAATAAAAATCGTTTGGTTGAAGTCATAATAGTAAAGAACGAATAACTCGAATAAAAAGCGTTAACTTTAATAAAATCAGATTCAATTGGCAACAGAATGATTATCATCGTGTTAAACAGCGAAATATTTCGATTAGGGACAATTAAATAAAATATAGGATGGGTTAAATAAAATACCACTAATTCACAACAATCAAAATCTGAAAGAGTTTAGTATGTCATTAAAAATGAATGATGCATGACCGGAAGTTGAAATTTACTGGTTGCGTGTTGGGACTTCCGTCACCATGGTGACATTGAATGATTGTGGACGGCGCACGAATTGACCATAATTTAAATAGTTTGATTGACGCTGGGATTAATGCATAACGTTCTCAATATAATTATGTACCCAATATCCGTCAGTTTTCATGTCAGTGCCTTCAATTTCCATGTTTATTTTATTGGTTTCCATAAAATTCCGCTTTTATTATATCAAATCTTAATGACATAACTGCTATCGTGATCAAAACCATATCTCTGCATATGGAAGAGGCCAAAAAAATGTTTAGTCAAAAGGTAGTGGATTATGACATAAAAAATAATTTGTTTGGCAGATGTATACTGTTAATCGAAAAGAGTAACCAATCGTGTTTCGTCTGTACACTTTGTGTAGCAATATCCTATACCAGCTGATTAAATTGTTCCGTTCTGCCTTTAAACGAATATTCCTTTCCTGATAGGAAGCTTCACCCTATCAGTATTTTAACATTACTGAATATTGCACTACCTCTCCTTGTGGCTACATGTTCAGTTTGGAGCATCAATGATCTACTGATAGGATATCGAACTCTCAAGCTGAAGACGGTGGTTTAAAACCCGTCGGAGGATCGCTCACACTCGTCTACAAGGTTAAGTTAACCCGGGGATGATTAAGCCACATAATGACTAATATAAATTTGCCATGTACATTGTACATCAAATGATATCCGATTATCAGATGTGACGCAGGTTACATCAAAGAAAGTAAGACCGTCTCAGTCGGGTTTCTGTTTACTTGAAATACGAACAGATAAATAATATTGATAGCTTTCTTATCTGCATGGTAGAAGTCTTGTTATTGGGTGGATTTTTTTATGTTTGAAGGGTAGTGTGACGCAATTTCAAGACAATTATCAAACCAGTTCGAGAGTTACTATTCAAAATCAGCAAGATGCCAAACCAGAGTTGTTACCACAACACAACAATAATTGCGTGAAGTAGTATTCTTGTTGCACACAAAGTTTCACAAATGTTTACAATTATTATACATTAAAGTTCTTTAAAAAGACATAAATATTGAAGGAATTGCAATAGTATAACGTTCTGAAATTCCAGAATTAATGATTTAAGTTTTATTCTGCAAACAATCACGTTTTCTATATTGCGTAATCTGAAGAGAAACGCTATTTAAACCATTATTGTACCTAATCTATTCCACTGAAGAAAAAAAAAATTCTTTCATTACATGTATACTTATTGCATAATATAGTTCATCAAATATTTGTCTGACAACTTGTTAGGTTAGAGCCAGTGAACATATTTGACCTTCAATAGCACAAATAGCCAACGACGTCTTTGAATGTTTCTTGATAAGCCCTGATATCCATTGAGAATTTATATACAGTATAGGAAGACGTTTCTTTGATTTCATCCGACACGTAGGCTGCACTTTCTTTGTTATACGGATTACCGATATTTGAAGTGCGACTTCCAGGTCACCAGACGGAATAAAATTAAAATTGGTCATTACTTGTTTTGACTTGCAGAAAATAAAATGATTCCTGTATGCAGGACCGGATTTGTAAAGAGGCAAAGGGGTCAATTGTTCAGTCCCTCCCCCCCCCACGTCAGAGAGAGGCCTCCCAGACAGAGGATTTCCTTTATAAAAAATGTAATAATCATAAAATTAGTTCTAATCATCATTTTTTTTTATTTGTCTTGTAATTTAATTTCTATGTTGAGGGCCCCCGAACAGGAAGTACCTCGAGCCTCCCAGTTTCTAAATCCTACCGTGCCTGTATGCTATAGGTTATTATTATTATATTAGTTGTTTAACGACACCCACATAATATATTTGATTATTATTATTTATTTATTTTTGTTAAATAGTAAATAGGCCTTCAGAAAAAGAGTATTTAAGAAAATATATATTCCCATGACTAAGACTTACCTTTTTTCTTCAGTCTTGTAAACATCATTGGTTTCAACGTAATAGGTGGGGGAAATTTTAAAAGGATCAAAATGGAATTTTTTATTTCTGCCAAAATGCACGTCAGCGGATCCAAAATTTCGAATTTTTTAATGGACTAATACACCATAGAATCATCGATAGGAAATGTTTGTACGGATGGTTAGTGTTATTTCAGAAGAAAGGACATAGAGAGGAAGGGTAGAGAGGACATAGAGGCAGTGTTCATAAACTTAATACCAAAGCTCGTATGATTATACAAATACACAGACGGGCGATTGCCAAACAGGGGTTCCGCATGTCCTGACGATTTGTTTTTACTTCTTTTGTCTATGAAAAAATGTGGTGTGTACTGTGATGTAAGTGATGAAAGTGGCACACGTTAAAAACATACCTTTGAAATCATCGCGCTTGTTTTCAATGCAATCTCTAGCTGTCAGTGGTTATCCACAGGGAACGTGTACAAGCCAAATTGAAAATGGAAACGTAAAACGTTTTATCACATCAAATCATCACAATAGGAAAACAGTAACATCTGTAATGGCATCATATATCCCGTTTATGACACCTAACTGACAATGATTAATAGTGTATTTAAAATCACAAGATTTTTTTTTTCTTTTTAGAGACACATTTAAAAAATTTTTATTTCGAACACATTTAAATAGCAAGAATTATTATATCCATAATGTAAAATAACGTGCAATCTTATTTGTCCGGTTAAATAGGGATTGAATAAAACCTGAATATCCAATTAAAATTATTTTTAATGTAAAGTGAATGTGCCCACACACAGTTTTGTGTAGTCCAGATGCCAACCAGTGGACCACAACTGGTTCATCAAAGGCCGTGGTTTGGGCTGTCCTGTCTGTGGGATTGTGCATATAAAAGACCCCTTGCTTCTTATCGTAAAGAGTAGCCTATGTGGCGACAGTGAGATTCCTCTAAAACATATATCAGAATGAAATTTAAAAAATCAATGTGTTCTAGAGGCGTCGTTAAATAAAACAAACTTTACTTTTTGTGGAGTCCAGATGTTTCCACACAAACGTTTTTAAGTGGGTTTTATTAAATAATAATAATAATTTTTAATTTAAATATATTTGCTATTTCAAGCACAGTTTCTTCACATCTGAAAGAGAATACTAAATATATTTTTTTAAATATAAGTTCGTCACAAATTCTTTTTTAAATCACGATTTATTATACATGTCATTTGACTTTAGTTTCCACCTCCAATCTCATGTATACCGCTAGCATATGGATTATGATTCACATCACATGCATGTTTGTAACAATGAACAACCACGAATTAATGGTTAAATCTAGATCGATAGTTACAAATATAGAAATAAATGAAAAAAAATATATACATGCATCTGTATCTCTACACAAAAAGACGTGCTTGAGACCTTTGTAAAAGGGTTGTTTTTTGTGGGAGAAGTATTGGATATGTGACATTGTTGTGAATGTGCACAGCGCACGTGTCGGGAGCTATAGAAAGAAGTGCCATGCATTTGACGGCTATTGTTCTCATAACATTGTTTGCAGGTGTGTTTAAAGGCTTTATGTAGGGTACCGCCTACGCCATATGAAACAATGAAAATCTCAAATTAAGATTCAGAGGAAGATTGAATTTGGGACGTGAATTGAAAATAAGATTTTAAAATAAATCTATTCGCGTATAATATATGTGTATAGACCAGTTAACATATGAAATAAAAGCAATAAAATATGTTAGGGGTTATCAAGATTCAATTACTTGAACTTTGGCATTAAATGGCTTTGTGTTAAGGTGTGGGTACGTCTATCCTGCTGGGGTGAAATCCGAATATCGGGTTTCGTCATAAACATTGAATTTTCTTTGTGTGTGTGTGTAGAGTGTGTGTGTGTGTGTGTGTTTAGCGTATGTGTGTGTGTTTAGCGTATGTGTGTGTGTGTTTAGCGTATGTGGGTGTGTGTAGGTATGTGTAGGGTGTGTGTAGGTGTATGGTGTGTGTGTGTATATATATGTTTGTGTAGGTTATGTGTGTGTGTGTGTGTGTGTGTGTGTGTGTGTGTGTGTGTGTGTGTGTGTGTGTGTGTGTGTGTGTGTGTGTGTGTCAGTGTATAGGTTCTTGAGATAGAAAACATTCAGTTGTTTAAAACTTTGATTGACTTAACAAGCATCAAATAAGTGGGGTTTTTATTTAATTAATCAAATATGTCATTTTTTAATTATCAGTTTACGTCAAAACGATAATATATGTCAAAAAACCCTTAGACATCTGTGTTTATTTGCACCGAATCTAATACTGGCGCCACTATACATTGTTTCTCGCTCGTCAGCCGATTAACACTTTTCTGAACACCCAGAACATTTCACAGACCGATTGTAACTAAATATTTCACTTGTAACCCTTTGAATAAAACGTAATTTAATCAAAGTTGCCAATCGCTAAAGATTTAATTAGCTTTATTATTTGCAACATGGCGGCGTCAGACATTTTAAGGGATCTAGGGATTCGAGGATATTTCCTCTGTCTAGCGTGGCGCCACGCCAGGGGGCGATGGGGTTAACTTTTCTTTGTTACTGATCGTTTGACCGTACTTAAGATAATTAGGGAATAAAACGGCAATCGTCTAGTTCATTAAGTATTTGTGTTCAACAGTTTGAGTTAATTTTTGGCAGCATGCTCCTTAATTTGTTGGCAGACTAATGCAACAAGACCTGATTAAGGAAATAAGACTACGGTCTTTAATACATTTTCAAAGATGGCGACACTTTCATTAAGCAGAATAGGGATAAATAAATGTTTAATTTCACATAAATAGTGTACCCCTTCTAATATTGATTCATTAATTACAAGGGGTCAGAAGAGACCTGTGTTTTGGCAGTTCTAATTACCGGAGCGGGATGTAGCTCAAACGGTAACGTTGTCTGCCGGTCGGTCATCAGATCGATCCTTCTCAGTGGACTCATTTGCAGCTTGGACTATTTTCCGTTGCAACTAGTGGACCACAGTAGTGGTATGTGCTGTCCTGTCTGTGAAAAAGGGCACGTAAAAGACTCCTTGCTTTTTATTGGAAACTGTATATATGGCGGCAGCGAGTTTCCTCTAAATAAATATGTCAGATTGACCTCCAAAAGCCGATGATAAGATAAAAATAAACGTGCTTTCGAAGCGTCGTTAAATAAAACAACTTTACTTTTTGATTATCAGAAGATTAATAGTAATAAAAACATTTCTTTCCTTCACAAGAAAAGAGCCCGTAATGATACCCTAGCATATTGTTTGCACACTATATTTTACACATGGTTCACGGAAGAAACCCGTTGTCGCTACGTAAGCAAAGTAAAGTTTGTTTTATTTAACGACGCCTCTAGAGCATATTGATTTTTATCTTATCATCAGCTATTGGATGTCATACATATGGTCATTCTGACATATGTCTTTTAAAGGAAACCTGCTGCCGCCACATGATCTATTCTTTCTGATAAGCAGCAAGAGGTCTTTTATATGCACCGTCCCACAGACAGGACAGCACATACCACGGCCTTTGATGAACCAG
>JAULBS010095027.1:0-16843 GCA_032355785.1 Symmetromphalus regularis | reverse complement strand
CATTGACCCGAGGTCTCGGATCCGTGAGATCCCCGAATTATAAAAATAAAGAAGAAAAAAAGTTTCACTAAAAATAGCCGTAGCCAAATTTTAGCCATAATCAGATTTTATTAGCTATATTTTGTAAAAATTAGCCAATGGCTAATTTGGCTACCGACAGCCCAGGCATGGTGATACTGATATGACCTTTTCTGCTGGTGTCATCGGAAGTGGGTCAAATGGATGTTTTCATGTGTTGTGAGCTGACTTATGTGCTGTCAAACAGGCAAGGAAAACAGGGGGGTGTCACCAATAAAGTGTTTGTTGCAAGAGTTATAAAAAATACGAAGAACTTTTATGTTATCAATAAAAAGGTATTTACTGTTCCACAACTATATGACTGTAAAACAAATATTTCTGACGACCGATTTTGCTTTTAAAATATCACAAATGCTTAGGTGCTCAGACTTTAATGCTAGCAGTGTACTACTACATTTACAAACACATGTACATGAGCACCTTAAATTAATTTTTTTTATTTCACTTGAAATTTGGTTTAAATTAACACAAATTCTTAATGAATTGAAGACAAATTTGAAAGAAATAAAAACATTCAATACATTATTTGAAATGTATTATGAATATTTGATATCAGTAATACGAGCACATATAATAGTATTAATACAAAGATAACACAACAGAACATCAGCCCTTGAGTTGTTTGAACACTAAAATATTAAAATAATAAATAATAAAACAAAAAACAAATAAAAAAGGTTATAACGTATTAGTCACCAATTACAGAAGTCATATCCGATCTTAACAATGGCTGTCATTTTTAATTAACTGTCTCTGGTAATAAAGCTCATAACTGTCATGTAACACACATTTCACTCAAAACTACATCATGCACGGTGTTACACAACAAAAACTGCACTTAATAATCATTAGAAAAATCAATAAAGACAGGTCTTGTAATTATGGCTTAACATACACTATACAATGTACCTTCATTGTACCATTTGACATGCTACTGATTGAGAACAGAACATTTATATTCTTTATCTGACAACAGAAAGGTTAGTTATAAGAATATGGATTTACTATTTGAGAACTGTTCTGATAATGTTTCTAAGAGCTCTGATTACAACACTGAAACACAATTTATTTTGTCCAGATTTGTCAAGCATTTTGTCTTTGTTCCAAACAAATATTTTATACCTTTCGATGACATCCCTTATTATTTTGTAAACACTTAAAATAAACAAAATTTCAGACATTCAGTATGTTGTGTCGAATGTTTAGTTTGACATGTTTATAAATGGTGGTACATTATCAAAAAAAAGTCAACACACACACACACACACACACACACAAACAAACTATTATTATTTTTTAATTCACAAAATACTTTGAGATGATCAAATTTAATGGATTGATATCACCTCTGCTTTATGATGTAGGCAGATGGATTACTGCTTACTTCATTTCACTTTGAAAAATTCAATTTCTTGGATGGACTAATATTGTTTAGGCCCTTATCAATTGTGCTAGCATAATTTTTGGCATAATTTGGTAAAACGTGCATAATTTTTGCACTTTTTATAAAAGTAGCACTGCTAGCATAATCGGCATATTTTTAGTTCTTCTGAAGGGAACATTACCAGAGTTATGACTTGCTTGGTCTCTAAGATTGATTATTTTCAAGTTCTGTCCATGAAACCTTCAGCCTAGATATAACCAGAGCTAAGCTATATCAGAACATATTAAACGTGATACCAACATAGTACATTTTGACACATTAAGTCACCACTTCTAGTTTGGAATGAAGTGTAGCAGTTAGTTGTGTTTAATCAGAGCAAGTGTGTAACTCAGATAAAGAAGATATCATGCTTTATTAACAATAAATATATAATTTTGGACTTGTTTCACGTGGGGTTTTTTAAAAGCATACTTTAAGAAAAAGTAGCATAATTTTCAAAAACAAACATAATTTTGAGCATAATTTGGAAAAAAATTGGGCACTGCTAGTAGTAGTACCGTAGCATAATATGCTACTTTTACTAGCACAAATGAAAAGGGCCTAATATTGTTAGCTATACATAAATCATTTTTCATAAAAATTTATTTAAACATTATTGTGTATCTAGTCAAAATAGAGCATTAATTCAGGCATAATTTTAGTCAGTGATGCATCATGTAATGATGTATTTATAATCCAATTTTGAATAATATAACTGTGATTAACCCTGATAAATAACTTATGCCCAAATGAAATGGTGGTCTTTAAAACCAGTACATGCATGAAATGTTTACAGATCCATGATTGTAAATGAGTAGGCTATTAAAGTATATTATGTGTGATTAAACCCATTAATTAAACATGTTCATAACACTCAGTCTGGATATTTGATAAAAGTTGCAGCATTATGTCGTGCATTTGAGGTGACATTATGAAAAACTGGCAAATTTATTTTAGGTTTGAAAAATTATTTCTTAAAATGTTATAATTAGTAAAGAAAATGTTTTTTGTGTAGGGTTGATTCATAATGTTTTATAGACAACTTGACAAACTTTATTGTTAAGCCAGAGCAAGACATGAGCAAATTTTAAAAATTCAAATGTCATACACTACACAAAGAATTTCATAATAATGTCATTGCTTGGTTATTAATGGAATGTTCATTTATTATTTAAGTTTTTGTAAAACTAGTCCAACAGATACAGGTACTTGCAAACAAAATGAAAATCTACTTCAAAATTTCTATATTATAGAAATTATAATAGGAATAACCACAAGCTGCATATAAACAGAGGGTATTTTACATTAATACTTCAGAAGTGTTATCCCCAAAATAATGTAGAGCTCTGAAAGCTGGAACAGAAGGAACATTATTATTACAGAGGTTTCCCCAGAGCGATAAGCCGACATGGCCCGTGCTCCCTACGCTTACTTGTTTACAAGTTAATCTTGTTTTAATCCTTCTTCGAGAGTATAGGCTATTGAATGGGATCACCTAATAATCTGACTGAGACAGGTTTGCGCTAAAACGATTTGCATGCACTGCTATCACATATCAATTAAGACATCAAAAAGATAACCTAACAACTAAATAAACAACATGACACCTGAATTTCTTGAGTTAAACATGCCCTATTTAATTATTGGTAAAATTACTTCGCTTCGATTTTATGATGTAAACGAAAACACATAACAGGTTAATACTACATATTTTACGTGATGATGGTTTAAATACCATAAGTTAATATTAACAAAAGATTTATAGCATTATTATGAAGATATAAGTAGCTTATAAATATTTTAAAAGAAATACATATATATATATTATAACTATTATTTTATAAAATGCAAATAACGACATTTATGTCTAAACATACAACTGAGTGAGCTATTTTGTAGTATATATATAACCCTGATATGTCACGTTACTATATTACCGTAATAAACACGATAAAAGATTTTTTTTAAAATTATTATTCATGTTACTAAATTACCGTTGTAAGGACAATAAATTGTTATTTAAAAATATTAATAAATGAAAACAGCGTTTTTGGGGCATTTTTTTAGAACTTTATAATTTTTTAGTTAATAGTTTTTTTTGAACATTACGTTTTTTGTTTTAGGTATGTTTTGCAGTTTATGCTGAACTTAAATAAGATTGCTTAGTGGGGGTCACACGTGGGGATCTGTGAAAAAAATGGAAGGATTAATGTTTTGAAGTAAGCGTTGGCGAGATAAAGAAACAAAGAGAATTGTGAAAATGTAAGCGCCTTAAAAAAAATCCTGGGGAAAGCCCTGTCATTATATATAAATTACTTGTATAAATTGTCAGTTTACTTCAAGTATGTAATACATGTGTCCATACCAATGTTATTTGTCAATTTCACTACCCTCAGCTTTATTTGCAAACATCAAAATATGCCTATGTTTAACATATATATTTTGAAACAGAAGGAATCACGGCTAGAGATTGAGTTTGGTATCAAAATGTAGGGGACAACAAGTCCTTTCACTTGATACAATTTGTTTTCACCAACCACCTATCCAAAAAGGTGATATGAACCTTCAAAGAAAGTAATTTTTTTTATAAGTTTGACCTTTCTGTGACAAATTCTCAGAAAACAGGTTATATGTGCATGCTACCATTAGCTTCTATTAGCCTAGGTCACAGACATTGCACTTGTGCAGTTTGAACATTTATACTAAGATAGATCCTGTTATATTGGTGGTCGAAGATGGTTGTAAAACAAATTTAGCTGAACGAAATTGAGAAGTTGGATGGTGTTTGTAAGAAATGTTAGGCATGTATAAGAAATCTTATTGCATTTTTGAACACAACTCAAATTCATCTTTGAGCCCTGAAAATTTCTTGTGGCTAGCACCTTCAGTTATGAAATTATGAGAACTCAAAAATGACTGAAAATTTAACACGAAATAAAAATCGACATTTTACACTACCCATAGGCACTTCAAGGGGTTATAACTCTGAAGATATTCATAGTATAAAGTTTAAATTTTGCATATTTTCATTAATTATATTATAGTTAATGTACAAAAAAAAAATCAGATGATTCTTAGGGGGTCAGACATGAACTTTTCCTAGAATTGACTGATTTTATATGGAATGACCCAGCAGGTCTTATTGGATCAGTGTCCAACTTTCCAGATAGCAAACATTTAGTACTGACTCTTCAATTTTTCACACCAAATAACAACCATATTTTAAACATCTAATAGTTGGCAGCTTCAGCCATTGGTTCATGATTGGGGTAATAATGGCTCTGATATGTGTTGTCTAATCTGGAAAAATACATAATAATAATGATACTTAAAAAAATGCCTTACTACCAGTTTGAAAGAGAGCCTGTTTGGCAATAGAACTTCTCTTCTGTAAACCATCTGCCACAGCTGGTGTTTCTTTGATTCTTAATGCTGAGCAACTGCTGTGCTGGGGTATCACATAAACATTCCTTTCCTTTCTAATAACTGATGATTAATCAACTTCTTTGTTATGGGTACTTCTACTCACCTCAAGATGTTTTAATCTGTAAAATATGAAACTAACAAAACCAGGCCTTGACCTTAACCTTTTTTCAATGACTATTTGGCAAATATTTTTTCCCCAACTATAATTTGTTTCCCACCTACGAATATTTATTCCCCCACTATAATTTGTGGTGTTTAACATCCTCGAGCTACAAATAGTTAAGGTGATGAATTAAGGTAGAAGAAATTGTCAACAACTATCTCTTTGATCAAGGAATCATAAAGTAAATATCAATGTATGTATACTCAAATATTTTGTAATGATCTACACTTTTTGGGGGGATGATTTAACATTTTCATAATTTTACTCAAGTGTACCTTTAGCTATACCTCCTTCAAATTGTTCCATGTACTAAAAAAATTATGATTCACTTTATAAAAACAAAATTCACTAGTGATTTCAACAACTGCATATCACATAGGGGGTGGGGTGGGGGACAGATATTAGGAAGGGGAACATATATTCCTGAATATCTGTTCCTAGGCAGAATGAATAGAAGTTCGGGGGAGGTGGGGGGGGGGAACAAATATTCTCTGACACCGGTACTGTTACAATGGATAACAAATAATTTATTTTGTACAACTTTAAGGAAATCATATATAGACTATTACTTAAAAAATCAGATTCTTTAAACGGTTAGTGTTGCTAGGTCTGTTAAACCTCAGCCATAAGGAAAGGGCTACTTTATTACTTGCAGTAATATTTGCCAGCTGAAGTTTGTTCTTTGTCTTTGCAGAACAAACATAATGGGATTTGTCTAATATATGAGCATTCTTGTGCTTCCCAAAGATATCTTAAAATATTGATACAACTAGAGATTTCAAGAACAAGAACTTTATTTATTAAGATAAATTTATAATATGTGTGGGGTCAAGTATATGACCTTAGTCCATTTCATGATGATAATTCATCACTTAAATAACTAAAATTGTAATTAATTTTAAAACTTAAATTAATAAGATTTAAATTATTTATATTTGTTTTGTCTTTTTTGTGATCCGTTATGTGCTAATGTTTTTGGTTTTGGAAAATTTATTTCAAACATAATTTCACACTAACTTTGGTTCCATCTAGACCATGTCATACTGTGCCAGTAAAAAATAATACTATTTTTACCCAACATCTTAAATTAATTTTTAATTTGATTCTTATAAATTACTTTTATCTGAAAATTTTATTTTTAATGAGTGATATCTGAATATTTATCAGATTTGATGTATCAGGAATCTAATTAGGTCTCCAAGATTTCCATTTACAGAAATATTAATGGATTCCCAGTGAAAATGAATTCTGGACTAAAGCATGTAAAGAGTCCGGGTCTTTTCCCCAGTGAATATATCTATGGTACATTACAGAAAGATTAAGAAATTTCTTGTTCTGCTGAATGATTTGTTGCAGATTTGAGATGGTGGTGAAAGTTAATCTGTTGAGGAGTAGTTTATGACCAGTGTTGGGCTGTTATGTGCTTTATGGCTCATTAGAAGACTAGGACATACTCATTCACAATATCTTATTATCTGCTCAGTCAGTCCAGATGAAAAACAACTGTGCCTGCTTCCATATACTTGTGGCACACTCAGAATAACTGATCTGTTAGAATTTTTCTGTTTTATATAAAGTGGACTTTTTATCTCACCTGTATTCTACTTATTTCTAGATAAAAACAGGAGTGGATTAGTAAGAATAATTTTTGAAAGCATGTCTGTGAGCATAAGAGTTGTCATTTGACTATATTACAGATTCTACATAGAATGGATTGAATTTTAGGAAGACACCACAGCATTTACTTTAATGCCCCTCTCCTTAACTGCCATCTGTAAACTGTTTTGTTGTGGCAATGTGATGGTAATTTCAAGAAAATAAGCATTCTTCCAAATATATTATTATTTTTTGTGATGACATTTAAATACTGCTGCAAACCAATTCAACGTTAACTTTTACTATGCCATGGCATCAATAATTACTGCTAAATGATTTGACAGCTGCTTGTGTCTTTTCCACATCCCATAAAACAAATTGTTGTTCCTTGATTCAGCCAGGTTAAAGTGTCATGTTCTTAAATCTGTTTAAATATAGATTTAATGCTAGTACATTGATTACCAGTGAATAAATCTGTTAAAGGAAGTAATTAATTCAGTATGACACACTGCATGGCTTCCTGGTCGCATATTTTTCTTCATTGTTGATCAGGGGATTGCATTTTTCCAAGTAATATGAAATAAATAAATGCATATTGATTAATAATTCTCATGATTTAATACTTTCAATGGCATCTCCCTAGTCACAATGACAAGATCAGTAAGGTAGTACTAATCAATCTGTACAAAACAATTTTCAGTGTTAAAAAATATTATACTTATAATAAGCAGGTTTGCAGAATTGCTCGCCTGAATTGGTGAAAAAACCTCCCGGGGTGAATCAAAATCCACTAGCCCATTGAGCGACACGCGATTTGTGAGTTCTATGATGTTAACTTCCAAATTTATAAAACGTTTCGTATACTGCGCAGTATAGTCTGATCTTTAATGCAAAATTGTCGCCATTTTAATTTTGTAAACATTCCGAAAACGAGGCCAAGATTGGAAAATCCCACTTTCTCTGTTTATAGAATATTCTCCAGTACCGGATCTTCGCGTTGTTTCACTTTGAGCATGTCATCTATGTTGACTGCTAAATTAAAATGTTTTCAAAGCTACCAGAAAAAAAGAGGAGAAAATAAGTGATGAAATTAAAGAAAAGAATAAACAGTATGAGAAAGAGACTTGCAACCTTTCTTGACAAGAAAAATAGAAAAAAAGGTCGAGAGAGGTGAATCCACGGAATGAATAATATATGACAAAACGCGAAATATTATGTTTACCACTTTTTGTAAAAAATATGCTCCACGTTGCCAGAGCAAGGGTTCGATGTTTGTTGCGGGAACTGATAAAATATCGGGCTAGTGATAATAACTGTGGGCTAGTGGATATTTTATACTAGCCTGGCTGGCGATTAATAAAAATTCTAATTCCACAGGCATGCTTATAGTTATAGTCTGTTCATGAAAAGTTCTAAAATACTTTTCATTTATAACTTTAGTTTGTCTAGTTAAATATATCAATAAATGATGGATAAAACTGATGATATGTCTGTTTATAAATTCTTTTAACTTGTTCATTCATTGATGAAATCATCTTTATTATTTGTAGTTCCTTCAACAGTGAAATACTCTTCCTAGTTTGTTTGAAAACAATCAAGCGACATTGTCACTTTGTAACCCCGGGCTTGTAGAATAACTGTCATGTGACAGCCATGGAATGAGAGATGTTTAAATGCCACTCCTAGCTTATGTCAAGAATGCATTTTGTACCTTGTGCTTTTATAATATTATGGCATATATTTATGTTTAGACTTTACTCATAATATTATTGTTATAACTACACTTCAAACATTTGATTTATATCCATCTATCCATCCCTAAAAAGGTCTTTGTAATCTATTAAAAAACAGTTTAAAAGTACAGTAAAACCCTGATTAGATGCACCCTAAATTAGGATATAACGTGATGAGTCATAGGACAATTTTTTTTATCTTTCCAGGTTAAGGAACACACGATCACTTTTTTAAGAAATAAACTGTTGGTTTTTTGTTTATTAAAAAGCTTTACCAAAAATTAATTTGTTTTAATTTCTACAGTAACAAGAATTTATTAGTGGAATTCTTTAACTTAACGGTAATAACTTGCAAATGAAATGTTTTTTAAATTTCTAAAATGGGGTTTTAGGATGTTATCGGGTCAGTTTGAATGCTGATTTTCTTGAACCCACCTTTTTTTTTCGCGATGACATTTTATGGACCTCAATGATTGTGTTAAAATGGGGCCAAACTGTATTATTTAATTTGAAAGTATGTAAAACATTCATACATATATGAGTAGATCAAGTATTGGTTAAATACCATGGTTGAATTTCAGGGTGATATCATGCACACCAAATAAATTTTACATTTATGGTGGTGCCCTGTGTGTGTTTGCTTGATCTGAAGGACACTAAAGACAATGCTGTCTGTGGCCTCTCATTCACCATCCTAAACAACAAATTTCAACCTGTAAACATAAATATTTGCCAAATCATACATGTACATATACATATTACATCTTTGCTAAGAATTACAAAATTATTTTGCTAGATTAAAATAAACGTTGGCCATTGTTTAAATATGTATGTTACATCTATTTAAAAAAAATTATCTTTTAAATTAACACTTTTTAAACATGCTTGGCATATTTTGATATGAGATTTTCACCAGCAGAGCAGAAATAATTATTTCCAGGTCTTTCAGTTTACTTCATGTTTATGGATGTGAATAATAAGAGAGTTTTCATCACATTTATGATGTAGTAATGACATAATCAACTGCATATCAGTATGGATTAAATAA
The DNA here is from genome assembly GCA_032355785.1 of Symmetromphalus regularis. Classification (NCBI taxonomy): domain Eukaryota; kingdom Metazoa; phylum Mollusca; class Gastropoda; order Neomphalida; family Neomphalidae; genus Symmetromphalus; species Symmetromphalus regularis. The sequence goes on along the minus strand of JAULBS010095027.1, from coordinate 7,376 downwards.
TAGGACAGTTTGCTCCTACCTATTTATAATAGTATATGTCATCTTCTAAGACAGCCAAATAATTTATAATTTATGGTTGTCATGTTACTATATGTTGTCTATATAAATTACTGTTGTATTGTGATGCCTTTGACATCGTCACATGTTAAGTACATTAAAGAGAAATATCACTTGAATCATATATTAACATTATAGGGAATTAAATATGTTGTTTGAGGCATATAGAACTTGTAGTCTTAGGTGGCATTGGGATTTGGAGGACACACCAGGGACACAACAGGGACACAACAGCAAGTGTTGAAGTTCTTTATGCGGTATGGTGACAGTGTTATGGTGCCATCTTGGACCCGTGATCATTAAATTGTTCTTTGTATGGGTATTCTGTCTATGGAATCTACCTGAGGTACAAGATATTTTAGAACTGATCCTGTATAATATTTTTTCTCTTCAAAACACAGCTATTATGTTTTGACAGAAAATCTATGCAGGTTCCCATGGTCATTAAAAACCTGGAAAAGTATTGAAAAGGGTCTTGAAAAGTTTTGAAATGTTGATTGAAACAGAAAAGTTCTGAAATTTCCATATCGGCTGAGATTTTTTCAATCATGCTTATCCTTTTTCACCATTGAAAGTCTTTCATTTTTTTCTCTCTAAAGAATATAAACCCTGTCTTTTTATATAGGTAGAGCATTCATTTTTTTTTTAGATTTTAATTTTAGCACATTTTTACAGATTTATGTGGGGAAATGTTTTGAAATTTGCTTCTTGGAAGTCAGCAGGAACCCTGTCTGCATGAAAAGCAACTTGTTATCAAAATAACCGAGAGTGTGTTTTCCATCCCAGATTAGAATTGTAGTATATGTATATAAGAAGTTCATTATAATATGAATGTCTACAATCTAGGTCATCTGGTTTGTGTCTTACCACACTGACTGTGTCATATGTTGTTTAATTTTAGCAAGTCTAGGAGGCACTGAGAATGTAGTCTAGATTCAAAATAACTTCATCAGTTTCCATGATCACTTGCCATTTCTATCTCACTTCACTGGTGGATTCAGTAGGGAGTCTAGAAGGTCTGGACTCTTCCCATTTGGACATTTTTAATTTTCTGCGTTATAATTACACATTAATTTACTTTGACCCACCCCCATTTCCATACAATTACTTACCACTATCTTTTGATCACTCCCAACTTTCAAAATTCTTAGATATGATTAAAAAAACTTATCTGTTCCTTTCTGTATATTTTGAATTTTTTTTTTGCCAATTGTATTATGCAAATTAAACACTTTGTTTCTCTATTTGTGCTTGGATGTATAGCCAACAAAGTTGAAGAGGATATTGTTTAAATGTTATATGTATATTTTATGTGGGGTATGGGTATCTACTGATGGCAAGATCATTAATCTGTAACACTATTGATTAAATAACTCATAAGTGCAACATGTTGTGTGGTTGATACTTTTTTTACTAAATAAATTGAGCAGTGGATATTGATAACAAATTGTGGCTTGTGTTAAGTATTGAGCTCTGGGATAAGTCAATATTTCTTGTATGGCTTCTGGGTTACAGGTGTTTTATGTAGCTTTTGTCCCTGTATGGGAGACTAGCTACATATAGCTGAAACACACGTACATACAAGAAAACTTCATTTAACAGGAGGCAACAGAAGTTGGTCTTAATGACACCTCAGCACGTTATTTCTTCACTGGCCGTTTTGTTAATTCATATTTGCCAACGAGCATCTGAACTTTAAAAAAAAATCTTGGATAAGCATGCCCCTAAACACCCTAAAATTACTGGGCCTTCAGTTGCTTGCATGACACTCAAAATTGTATAGGCACAACTCAGGTGATACATGGTTACAGAAGAAACTTAATGCCATCACCTAGTTACTGTTTTTGATTAGTGGTACAAACTTGTATAGATCTGTAAACTTAGTGTAGTATTCATATTAGCTTTTTACCTCATGTACATGTGTGCTCATAATGACTGTGGAGTCTACAGCAGACAGTCATATTGTTTGTGTTGACTGTCATACTTGTATGATCTGCCTCACATTCCTGAGATAATCATGCTATCATTGTGACCTACATTGACCCTCTGCAGATAGAGAGGACTTGTTCTTCCACAGACAAGCAATTGTAACTTGTAATAGATCCGTTACCATCTGCAGCTGTCTGTGCTTGCTTGTCTTCTCATTAAAGGCATGATTTCATAATTTATAAAAAAAAACTGGTTTTTACCTTGTACCTGTAAACTGTATGAGTATGTATAACTGTGTGTGTGTACATGCGTGTGTGTACTGAAGACTTTTAATTAGAATATAGTCCTAATAGACTGTATAAGACAAGTCCCAAACTGAAAATTGAGTGCTATATTCAAAAGTGCTGCAATTATTTACATTTGGTGAGTCTGAGACTTCAATGAAGAGTTATTTAGCTGCTTTGTGAGGAAGAATCACGAGTACAGGGAAATTGACTGTGAGATGGAATACAGTACAGTGTTTTAAGTGGTATGGGCTAGTTTTCCTTTCTCACTTTCCCTATCAGAGTGATAACCCTATCTCCATGGGCAACCATTCCCAGCACATTCCTGAATGCAATCAGCTTAATTGATTCTTGATCATCTGCAGTGAAATGCTTATAACTCCTGACTGCAACCAAGCTATTTAATAATTTATACATGTTTGTGTCACTTGTCAAAGAATTATACTTTTAACGAAACAAAAAGCTGGGTTGCCAACAGTTAAAATGGTCATTTTTAATTCATTTTTTTGAAAAGAAAAACATTATACCACATACAAAAATGTTTAATGTGTGTTGGCCACTAGTTTATTATGGTAAACAAACAATGAATATTAATTTTGTCCATTGTAGATACATGTACTATAAATTATATAATATTCTTCACACTTGTCATAAAATGCCCTTTAGCACTTATTTACATTTGTAATTAATATTTAGCCATTAGTAGTGCCCAGATACTTATCATGAACATATTCAGGGATGTCCCCACACTGGGTTGTGTCAGATGGACTACCTATGACTACAAATTACTGCCGGGCTTTTTCAATAAATTTGGGATTTTTGTCCAACAATAATGTATATATTTTTCCTTTGCTAAAATAGCTTAAATTATATAAACGTGAAAATTGTGAAATTAAATTAATTGAACTGCACCAGAAAAGATCTGCAATTTAGAAAAGTCCAGGATCAGCATGCTTCCAGATGATCCCTTCTGTCGCTTGCCTAAACACAACACCGCACACAAGTATTTAAAAAAATTAACTGGTTCATCTGGAAGGGGCTGTTCATAATTTTTGACATTTTCATATTCATACAATGTACAAATGACCATTAACTTACACCTACTCATTTAGTATGCATAAAATGTTGTTTTGACATTTTAATGATCTATTTAAATTAGTACCTTTGTCGTCTCTCAAAATTATCAGTGTCAATCAGAATGTCATAATAAATATATTACACATATGCTCTTTTTATTTAAATTGCCTTCTCAGTACAATAGCAAAATGATTTAGTGATGGCAATAAATTTGTCTGAGTTACAAAAGCTGCTTTGTACCCATAGAAAAATGTTAATAATAATTGTAAACAACTTTTTAAAATCACTAAATTATTTGTGAAACTTTATAAATTGAATATGGCACATGGTAGAACTACACCAGAACACCAGAATGTATCTGGTAATATTGCTTGAAGTTACTGAAGCATTGCATGTAAATTGTATTAAACCGGCAGATTTTATACACAGTTGTTTTACTTTTATGAAATCTGTGACAGGGATAAAATTAATTTTATTTTCTTGTAAGATAACCACTTCCTTATTTGTAAGAGTTCCACTAAACTGTTTTGCTATCTTTTATCAAAAAGTGATGAAACACTTTACTTTATAAGTGATAATAGGCTTTTATTATGAATAAAATTTATCATTAAAATTATTTGGCCAAAACCATGCAGTAAAGCAGATATTATTATATTAGATTTGTAGAAAGCCACCTTGCTGTGTGACTCACTGTGCAATATCCATGACACTCGGATGTCGAGGGCCCTCTGTACAGGGGTGACTCATGCTACACTGCTTATTTGGGTCATTTGCTATCTGTTGCCTTCGAGAATATCCAACAATTACCTGACAGTGTCCTGTGACCATTTTATTAATATATGATACCCATTACCGCTTTGCTACCAGTTAAGTATAGCATCATGTTGTGTCATCCTAACCTCTGAATTGGTACATTTGCTTACAGGAAGTAAAATTTATTTAACAAAAGAGGAGAAGGGTGGGTTTTTTTTTTTTGATAATGTTCATTTGTACAACAAACAAACAAAATAAGTATAATAAAGACTACACCAGGCTGCACAAAACCATTCAAAATTTCTTACATCAAAATGGAAATTGCTACATCAAATTTATCAATTGTATAAAAAGAGTAAAAAAAAATACTTAGGTTTTGTTCATGATCATCTACAGTTTCTTATTCATACAGAACATATAATGTTTTGGTGGTTATGATAAGGGCATTTCCCTACATCAGTCTGCTATTAAACATGTGTTGCAGCGAGGCAAGATATACCGGTACTATTTAAACTAATCTTTTCAATTATTGCAGTCCCTTTGGTGTATTTGATAACAGAGTTATGTTGTTACTACTTAAATGTTCAATCAGACAGCTGTTTGTACTTGGTAACAGGCTGACACTTGTGGTCAGTTCTAGGACAGTGGGTATTATTATTTGTGAATACACTGACATGGTCAGTTCTAGGACAGCGGAAATGGAGTTAGTTAATTCAATATGACATGGATGGGAACCATGTGAATTTTACATTGTTCTTTGACACACTGATTTCAGTAGCCAGTATCTTGGTATCCACTGATCCAGTTACAAGCTGCTTGTTCTGTGCATCAGGTCAGGGGAGTATTGCATGTTTTTGCAGGCTACTAAATTAACTAATCCTGCTTGCATAAACATGTTCAGTCAGACATGTATTAAATGACCACCCAAATTAGCAACAGGTCAGGATCAAGTTCATGGAAAAATCAAAGATGACTGGTTATTACAAGTAGCTGTATAATGCAGGTCATAAGGAAAACTGAAAGGTGAATGTTACAAGTTACAACGTCATATTGAAGTAAATTAATGGTTTAGGTAAAAAAGTATGGTGACTGCTTGTATCAACTGACTGTATAATGCAGGTTATATGGTAATATTGATTAGGATAGATTGGAAGATGACAGTTTGTTACAAAAGTATAATGCAGGTCATATTGTTCTAAATTAGATGGTTATATAAAGGAAAATTGAAAAGTAACTTGTTAAGACAGAGGGCTTCTAGAGCATTTAGGGCCATTCCAAAGGGAAATTTTTTTTCCAGGAAGTGAGGGGTGGGGGATTGAGCAATCCCTCCATCCAACAAGTAGGGAGAATGTGTGTTTCCCCTCCTGCCAGGATTGAAGCTATTATAGACCCCCTGATTATGTGTACTTAAGTATATTTGTGCTAAGACGACATAGTTAAGTGTTGCATTGATTTAGTAAAGAGAAATACTGGTAAAGATTAGGCATTTTAATTTCAATTTTTCAGAGGTGGATAATTATATAGGCATCCTCCCCTGTCCATAAAGGGGGGTATCCCCCCTCTTCCAGGGATTTATGCCCATGGGCCATTCAGTTATTTTCCTATTTGTACACAGCATATGCTAAGGGGTGGGGAAGGGAGGTGGTTCAAGGTCAGCATACAAATATAAATTAATCATTAAAATGTTAGAATCCTAAATAAATTTATTTTTTGTTTTCAAAAGGGGTAAGCTATTCATGGTTTTCATTTTGTTTGGAGAAATGGGAGAGAAGTCAAATACTACTTATCTATCTACATGTACATGTATACTCCCATTTAAAAATTTTAAAATATTTCACATCATGAATTCAGTGAACCAGCAGAAATAAGTATATTTGTTTTATCATTTCAGATCGAGAAGATCAGTCTATTCTTTGCACGTAAGTGATGAGCTGCAGCATTAACTGGTCGAATGCACTACAGCTATAATGTTTTATTTTCCTCTTAGCTTATTAATTATTCACCTCAAAGAAATGTAGGGAAAACAGTTTTTAAAAAATTGGAATAATTTATTTATATGCCAAGCCCTATATTATGCTTTAGCAGACTTTTAGTACTTCGGTGTCGTTAAATATTTATTTCATATACATGTATGTCACTATAAATTAGGGCTGTGGTAAGGTTTCAATGAATCATTTTTTAATGCAAATTTCTAACAAGATTAAGCTACATAACATTGCGATATATTGAAATTGAGAAGGAAAATAATTTTGCAGTTCTTTTTGTTATTTTTGTTTTACCTTAAAAAATGTAGTTAAAAGAAAGACAGCTGTTACTTACATGTATCTTGTGTGACATCTACCACAATTCTACAATTAGGTCTACTGAAGTTAAAGTTCTGTGTGTTTAACTCCTGTTCCTTTAAATGCTAGGTTAAGAAATAGGGTCATCGTTGCACCTGTGAGTGTTTATTTTAAGAAGCTTTGTAAAATTATATTAAACAAAAATTTCTGCTTTTGTTTTTAAAAATAGATTTAATTCCTCAATTCTTGAGTCAAGTTTCTGACATGTTATATTGCTAAATGCACAGTTGATGCTAGTCAGACTGTTTAGAAATGCATATGAAAGCTTCCTTGCTGGTAATTAAAAAGCATACACTTTGTTATAAATAATAACAATTCCAAGTTTAATTTTATTTTTGGATACTATTCAATTTATTTTAATTTCCATTTTATTTGTAGTGTTTTTTTTTATCATATACAAATATTAATATCTGTCTATGCAGCATGGGTAACTAAGTTGCCCAAAACAACATACTTGAACCTTAAGATATTATATCTAAGCATGACAATGAGTAAAAACATTTTAATGTAGTACTCCAGTTTTAAAGTATATGGATCATTTTAATATGGAACAGTTCACTGTTTTATATAACTGCTGTCTTTTGGAATTTAGCCAAAACAATATTCTATTATTGGAAATGTTGATTTATCCTCTTCATCATCCAACAGCTTGGATGTGTTTGTGCCCACGCCCAGTGTTTGTGGTGTCTTTATTTTAATGTTGCAGACCTTACTAATTGCTGTTTATTAGCCTCTGTGGAGCTAGTTTCAAGGCTGGTAGGTGGATGGTTCAAATCCCACCTGACACATTGTGGTTGTAATTTCAGTATCCAGGGATTTACCGGGTCGCAAAACCTGCATAAATGATGCAATAAAAAGTCATCTGGACCCCCAAAATCAGAGACACTGCATCCCATGGGACTCCTATAAAATATCAAAACTGTTTTGGTTATAT
>JAULBS010095016.1:0-16843 GCA_032355785.1 Symmetromphalus regularis | reverse complement strand
AGTTAGATTAGATTTAACTGTGATACTGGGATGTTCCTTCTTTGTTGGTGTTAAAACATTGTTAACAGTTGACAGTATGTCGAATGTAGTTAGATTAGATTTAACTACGTATGATACTGGGATGTTCCTTCTTTGTTGGTGTCAGAGCATCATTAACAGTTGACAGTCCATCGAATGTAGTTAAGATTAGATTTAACTGTGATACTGGGATGTTCCTTCTTTATTGATGACAATCCATTGAATGTAGTTACAGTTGTAGATTGGATGTAAGTGTAGTACTGAGTGTTTTTGATATCTTTGTCTTACTCAGGGTATTTGGATGTTCCAGTATATCAGTCTTGCAGAAATAAAATTGAGAAAAAAGTAATCTTTTGAAAACAACCTTGAAGTCTTTGTTCAATAACCCATACACAACTGGATTCACCATGGAGTTGCCAAAGGCCAGACACAGAGTGAAACGTTCTGTGAGATGCTTCAAGTCCTAAGAAATGAAGTTAACATTCATGATAGAAGCATTTGCTAAGTATGGAAGCCAAAACAACTTAAACAGTAGCAGAACAATGAACATCATTTTAGCTGTGTTGAATCCTTTCAGTTGTTTTCTTTGGAACTCACCTGATGCAAACACATTTGCTGACCATCTGCGTTTCTGATAAGCAAGTGCCGTGTGAAAAATTCTGATATACAGGATAGTTATAACTGTGATACCACAAAAAACTATAACAAAGATGGACCTAACTGATTAACCCCTTGAGAAGAAAAGAAAACTTTGTGAAGTTTGTGTAATATTTGATCAGACTTTAAATGAGACAATCCATTCATAAGAAATCCAAAACCTGATGGACTAAAAGCTGTTCTTCAAGCTGCAGAAATACGTCAAGACATTGTGCATGATAAGTTGTCCAAAATCAAAGATGGTATTTTAAATCAGAGTGTTACTATTAGATACCATAAAAAAAGTTGTATACAGTCGCAAGTAATCTGAAGTATGTACAAAATAATCTTAGTGCTTTTATCTTGAAATCAAAAGATATTTCATATAAAACTTGTGAGTTGGCGAGAAACAGTTGTTGGCCCTTTTCTCCATTAGCTGCTACCTCTTCTGTGGTTCTGAATCAGCGATTTACAAATTAAGGAAGCAAGGTTTTTGCCTGAGGGTAAAATTGGTAAAATTCTGTAACCTTAAATTTTCTGAGGGTACGGCACGATTGTACCCTCAAATTGTTAGGATATTTTATTTTCAAGGAGCCAAAGACAACAAAGCCAGCATCAATAATCAGTAGACTGTCAGTATACAACAGTAACATACATCAAAGAGGTCTAGAATTAATTTCCGAGCCTCTAAAATCAAAACATTTCTGGGAGAGTACCCCCAGACTCCCCACCCCCACCCCTCCCCATTCTGCATACTGTCAAATTATTTGCTGGCGGAAATCCTGGGAAGATAAATGTAATATATGAATGTAAAAGGAAATACTTTGTACTGTTGGCCAAGTTCCATGTTTGTGATATGCCTCATCAAGATGTCTGACATCTCTGTTAGTAAATACAATTGTAATTGTGCCAAGTTCATTGAGAAAGAGTTCTACTCTCCGTCAAGTGTTAACTCTCAAAAAGTAAAGTAAATTTTTGTTTTATTTAACGACGCCTCTAGAGCACATTGATTTTTATCTTATCATCGGCTATTGGACGTCAATCATATGGTCATTCAGTAAAGTAAAGTTTGTTTTATTTAACGACGCCTCTAGAGCACATTGATTTTTATCTTATCATCGGCTATTGGACGTCATACATATGGTCATTCTGACATATGTTTTTAGAGGAAACCCGCTGCTGCCACATAGGCTACTCTTTCCGATAAGCAGCAAGGGATCTTTTATATGCCCGTCCCATAGACAGGACAGCACATACCACGGCCTTTGATAAACCAGTTGTGGACCACTGTTATGTGGATCATCGGTTGTAAGTACAGTTTTTAAAAACATTTCAATTAGTTTTAATTATTTTATTATTTATGAAATTCATGAGTTTTGTTTCGTTTACAGGGAAACAACTCTGGTCTTCCGGATGGTCATAGAGGTGTTGTTTCTTCAGTGTCCACAGAAAGTAAGTTACCAAAGAATTTTTTTGGTTATTTACATGACACTCATACATGGGTAGAGAAAAATACATGACAGTCACCATCGACACATATATGTGACATAAGTTATAGTAGTTAATAGTATACAAAGATAACAATGAATTGTGTGTTTAAAATATTCTTTAACTTCTATTTACACAAAACATTTCAAGTAGGAATTATTATTACGCTTCCTGTTTGCCCACCCACCCCCACCCACCCCACACAATATAGGATACTTATTGATATTTTAAAAGAAGATGAGTATCAAGTTCAGTTAGTAGAGTGTTCATCTGAGGTTGTAAGATCAGACCTTGCACTCATTTTCAAATTGGGTTTATTCCCATTCCAGCCAGTACTCCATGACTGCAATGGTATCTGACCTCGTCATCAGCTGGATAATAAATCCCATATACCATTTATATTGGAAAATGCCTGTAATATAAACAACATCATGTATGAATGTGTGTAGTATTCTCTGTCAGCCATCTTCTTCAACATCAGGACATCACATCTTCTTCAACATCAGGACATCACACTTATATTGGAAAATGCCTGTAATATAAACAACATCATATATGAATGTGTGTAGTATTCTCTGTCAGCCATCTTCTTCAACATCAGGACATCACACTTTTCAACTGATTCTTGTTTGTACAGATTTAAGTGAAGACTCTTCCAAATCAACTGATGCCAGCATCAAAGTTGAGAAACTCGAAAAGACTGACATTGAAACGCCAAAACATGAACCTTCAAAAACTACAAAGTCGTCAAACACTGGATCATCAGCACCTAGCAACACGCCCTCTGGTGGGAAGAGACACAGGTTAGAACTGAAGTTTATTTATCAGTTGTTTTAAAAAAAAAAAAAGTAAAAAGAAATAATATGAACAACAGGCATGCAATTTAAAGCTGCAATCACTGGATTATCTTCCTGTTTTTATTTATTTATTTGTTTTGTTTGTTTGTTCATTCTTTTCAAGTTAAAAAATAAAAAAAACACTTACCAGATAACCTACATTATCTTCATGTATACAATTTAAAGCTAGTCTTAAGAATGGTTTTAATACATATTATTTATTTTATTTATTTATTTATTTATTTTGTTTGTTTGTTTGTTCTTTTCAAGTTAAAAAAAACATACCAGATAACATACATTATCTTCATGTATACAATTTAAAACTATTGTCTTAAGAATGGTTTTAATACATATTATTTATTTATTTATATTTATGTGGAATGATTTTAGGAGAGATTGCAGCTTCAAATTCATTTTATTTGTTGACATAATTCTGTAATTGAAGTTAGGCATTACAATGATCATAATAACTAAACAGATATTTATGATAATTTACTGTATTAAGAATGAGTAAAAATAGGTTACAAATATTTTATTTAAAATGTTGGTTTTAAAATTTCACCTACACATTTAAAACGCAACAATTTACTAAAAAAAAAAGCAGTGGACACACAAAATTAGAATATTTTTTAATTTACGTATTTGTTACTGAAGTATTTTTTAATAATTTGATATAATGTGAAGCAGGGGTTGAAATGTGCCACATTTGTAATTGAAATATATACTTTATAGAAAATGATTGTATGCATATTCCTGTGTAATGTATTTAGAACTAAAACAGTTTTACAGAGCTGTGTTGCATATAGATATTGTGAAAATTTATTCAGTAGTTATATTAGAATACAGACTATTCATTAAATTGAAATATTTTACTAATTCAAAACACAAGTACATCTTCAAAATTTCACAAGTTAATACATTTTTGCAATCAGTGAAAATTGGTGTAAGTGGAGAAATTTTAAAATAAAGACAGATATTTTATCAGAATATAAATGTACTCCACATGGCCAAATGATAAACTCTTATTGGACAAGAAGATTTGACTATGCTTTAAGTTAAAGTAGTTATCTTTTCACAAATTCTATAAGAGATCCATTTTGGGTTAAAAATAATGATAGTGCCATCAGGGATCGCTGGCATTGGCATAGCCAGGATTATTTATATAAATAATATCATATAGGAATAAGTGTAGTATTCACTCTCAGCCATCCTCTTCGGCTGGTAGGTACTAGGATCAAATCTATAAGGAATGGGATTTTCAATTTGTATACTAGCTCCAAGCAAGAGTGAATACTCTGCAAAGGTCAGTGGGTAGGTGTACACCACTTACACCAACCAGTGGTCCACAACTGGTTTACCAAGGGCCGTAGTATGTGTGAAAGTGCATATAAAAGATCCATTTCTGCTGATCAAAAAGAGTAGTCTATAATACAGCAGCTGGTTTCTCCTGAAGACCATGTGTCTCAGAACACTGTGTTTGACAACTACTAGCAGCTAAATAAACAAATTGCTGGGGTGTAGTTAAACAAATTGCTATGGTGTAGTTAAACAAATTGCTGGGGTGTAGTTAAACAAATTGCTGGGGTGTAGTTAAACAAACTATTCTTTCCTCACCCAGACTCACCTCAGTGGCGTTGGAATGAAATTCATACTGTGGGGGCTGCTCATATTGGGGGGCTGCTCCTGTTTCTGAACATCAGAATTTGCCGGTGAATAATTCAACAAGGAATAAAAAAAATATATTTTTGAGAATTATTGGGAGGGGGTGCTGCAGGCCCCCTGGCTCCAACGCCTCTGCAGCTTTAAAACTGTGACTGGTGATGGCGTTTGAAATTTGTCCACCACTAACATACTGATTGCAAAAATGTAACAATTTATGAAAGGGTGTCTTTGTAAAAAAACTGTTAAATTATTGAATTGTTTAGGCCTATATTAGCACTTTAACGCATTGATTGCCGTACACAGTATAGCAGGTTTCTTCTCTTTGTCACTGTGAGTATACTCTGTCAGGTATGTGATCCATTTGAAGAAACAGTTTATAACAATGTTAAACAATGTTAATTTTATTACATCATTTGCAGCCATTGAAATTTATGCTGTGTTCACATGTAATATGCTCTCAACCCGCTTTCCATATAGAGAAATTTGGCATTCACTTTATCACGGTTAGGGTCACACCTTAACTTAAAACTGATTTCAATGCAAAATAAAATCTGTCTCAATGCAAAATAAAATCTGTCTCAATGCAAAATAAAATCTGTTTCAATGAAAAATAAAATCTGTCTCAATGCAAAATAAAATCTGTCTCAATGAAAAATAAAATCTGTCTCAATGCAAAATAAAATCTGTCTCAATGTGGAATAAACTGTGTGCCATTTACAATCTATAATACGAACTATCGAAGGTCATTAATTCCAAGATGGATGCACCCATTATTAATGAAAACATACCGAATGTAAACAGTGAGAAATTCCTATTTCTAATGTTGGTTTCAATGAGAAGGACGCAGCAGAACAGTTTTGCTTTCTGTAAAAGGATGCTCGTAGTCGACAGTCAATGCATTAAATTAACATTGGGGAGTGTTTTCAGAATTACATATGACCAAATTATAAGAAACAAATTGGTTGTCTCTGGGGAGGATTAAAGCCCTAAACCCCCCCTCCCATAGGCGACCAATGTTTTAACTTTTTCCCACCTTGCCTAAAGCCCTCCCTTGTATCTGCTTATGTAAAAGTTTACTCGTAGACGGCAGTAAATGGATTAAATGATCAAATTGCCTAGGCCTATATTAGCACTTTAAACCACTAATCCCCACCCCTATCCATTTCTGTAAAAGTATACTTATAGTTTGTAGTCAGTGTGTTAAATTATCAAATTGCCTAGGTCTGTATTAGCACTTTAAATTTTTGAAACTCTATCCCCACCACCCCACCCCCCAAATCCATTTCTGTAAAAGTATAATCGTGAACAATCAATGTGTTAAATGATCAAATTGCCTAGGCCTGTATTAGCAGTTTAAATTTTTGAACCATTACACCCCCCCACCCCCAAATCCATTTCTTTAAAAGTATACTTGTAGTTGGCAGTCAATGCGTTAAATGATCAAATTGCCTAGGTCTGTATTAGTAGTTTAAATGTATGTTTATTTGTGAATGACATGAAATGTAGTAATGTAGCACAACTCTGTTTAGGTTGTTCGGTAGAGGAGATAGGTCAGAAAGCACGGTACCTGTCAGCATGGATAGGTAAATATAGTTTAACCATTTCCACCCCTGCTCGAGTTCATCACACATAGAGAACATGTGATATCACAGATAGAGAATGTGATATCACAGATAGAGAACATGTGATATCACAGATAGAGAATGTGATATCACAGATAGAGAACATGCGATATCACAGATAGAGAACATGTGATATCACATATAGAGAACACGTGATAGAACATACAGAGAACATGTGATATCACATACAGAGAACATGTGATATCACATATAGAGAACATGTTATGAAGGATCGGGAGCAAATCGTTATATGATTGAGTTAATATTTTTAATAATTTAAAAGAAAAACAGTAATCTTATATAAAAACTTGCGTATGTGTGATATTTTACTTATAATATGAGGGAACCTGTTAATGTTTCTGTTTCTAAAGTTGTCGTTTATTGTATTGCAAATAGTCTAAATTTTAGTCATTAAATAGTGCAATATGTCTACAGTTACTGAGTGTATGGTGAACAATCTACAGTGAATGAGTTAATAATATGTTAGTTAAATAATCTAAGGTTAATATTAGTTTCAAAACATGGCAACTACTTTTCTGGTCTCATCTCAATAGCTGATATTTATTTTTTGTGCTGGGGTGGGGTGGGTGGTGTCAGTACAATATGTTTCTGATCTTTAGACTTACACTAATTTTAGTGATATATTGTGAATGTAATGTGAGTAAAGTTAAAAAGCAGTTTTTGAAATAATTTAGAAATGGGTTTTCATTTTACCCTTTAGATACATAATATCATCATCTTAGGCGTATGGGTTCCCATTTTTTGGGGGGGGTCATTTAGATTTTTTTGCCCAAATTTAAGGGTTTTAAAAGAAAATGCCACCTTAATATTTTTGGCCCAAAAAGAAACTTGCTCCACCTTGGGGGGTGGGGTGTTGAGTGTGTTGCACCTTTCCCCTCATGTCTCATACACTTACGATCATGACTTGATAATAGTAGATTTTTAATTTAACAAAGTTAATAACTTATATGATGAAGAAGATTTAACATTAGAATTTTAAAAAAAAATTATTTAATAATAATTATTATTTTTCTGAATTAAGTTTTAAGATGGTTAACTTTAATAAGAAGAAAAAAGAGATTTTTCTAAACTGTTTTCTTTAAGGCAGTTTTGTATATTTATATAAACATGAAATGACTGAACTTTTAAAAAATCATTTTGTATATTGTTTTAAGAGTTTAGTAACTTTGTTCTTTGTTAGATGATTTTTTAAAACTGTTTTCTTTTATGCAATTTTGTATATTTATATAAACATGAAATGACTGAACTTTAAAAAAAATCATTTTGTATATTGTTTTAAGAGTTTAGTAACTGTTCTTTGTAAGATTTTACTTAAGAGATCATTTTTCTAAACTATTATCTTTAAGGCAGTTTTGTATCTTTATATAAACATGAAATGATTGAACTTATAAAAAGTCATTTTATAAATAGTTTTAAGAGTTTAGTAACTTTGTTCTTTGTAAGATTTAACTTTTGAGGTGATTTTTTTGTAAGATTTTTCTTTAGAGGTGATTTTTTGTAAGATTTTACTTTTGAGGTGATTTTTTGTAAGATTTTACTTTAGAGGTGATTTTTTGTAAGATTTTACTTTAGAGGTGATTTTTTGTAAGATTTTACTTTAGAGGTGATTTTTTTGTAAGATTTTACTTTAGAGGTGATTTTTTGTAAGATTTTACTTTAGAGGTGATTTTTTGTAAGATTTTAATTTAGAGGTGATTTTTCTGAATTGCGTTTTCAGTAGTAGTGAGCCCGATGACCCTAATGAATCGCCAGAAACGAAGCACGAGAGAGAGAAATTACGTCGACAGGCTAACAATGCTAGAGAGAGGTAATATCATTATAGCTATTCAAAAATCAGTAACTATTTTCTCTTACCTTATTATTGTAAATTTGCCAGTTACCTGCACCGCATAATGGTGTACACCACGGCATCGCCATTACATGTATGATCAGTGGAGATAATAGTGTTATAGATATTCGAGAATCAGTACATTTTAAAAATTTTCTCTAACCTTGATATTGACTACTTGCCGATTGCTTGTACCGCATAATCATGTACACCACCACATTTTCATTACACGAATGACCATTGGAGATAATAGTGTTAGAGTATTATAGCTATTTGAAAATCAGTACATTTTAAACAATTTTCTCTAACCTCAGTATTGACTACTAGCCGATTGCCTGTACCGCATAATCATGTACAGCACTGCATACCCATTATATGTATGCCCATTATAGCTATTCAAGAAACAATACATTTAAAAAAAAATTCTCTAACCTTAGTATTGACCACTTGCTAATCACTTGTACTGCATAATTTAGGAATCAGTACATTTCAAAGTTTTTCTAAGCTTAATATTAACAACTTGCCATTCATTTGTACTGCATACCCATTATATACATAACCATTATAGCTATTTAGAAATCAGTACATATTAAATATTTTTTTCTAAGCTTAATATTGACCACTTATGATTACCTATACTGCATAATGGTGTACACCACCGCATAACCATTACATATATGACCATTATAGCTATTCAAAAATCAATGCTTTTCAAAGTTTTTCCAAGCTAATACTGACAACTTGCCATTCATCTGTACTGCATAATGGTGTACACCATTGCATAACCATTATAGCTATTTAGAAATCAATACAAATAAATAAAAAAAAATCTAAGCTTAATATTATCTACTTACTGATTACCTGCACCGCAGAATGGTGTACACTACGCTTAACCATTACATATATAACCATTATAGCTATTTAGCTGAATGTAGCTCAGTGGTAGAGCTCCAGCTGTGGTTCTGTGATAAACCAACTGTACACTGAAAGAGGGGATTGTGTACAGGAGGTGGTTGGCTCTTCAAGGGACAAATTGTGGGATTTTTTTGTTGAAATTTTGAGCAAATTTTATTTTCATATTTATTACTGCACAGATTAGGGTTTGGTGTTGGGGCGTTGTTAAACACTCGTCCCAGTTGGTTGAGAATATTCAGTTTTTCATTACATTAAAAAAATGAATTCTAGTCCGAGTTGGTTGAGAATATTCAGTTTTTCATTACATTAAAAAATGAATTCTAGTCCCAGTTGGTTGAAAATATTCAATTTTTCATTACATTAAAAAAAATGAATTCTAGGCCAATTATACCAGCCTCCCCACCACCTGCCCCCTTTTATAAAATCCTAGATTTGTTCCAGATTTCTATGGAGTTCTGTACATTTTATATTTGTAGTTTTTGTTTTCTTAAACTATCCCTATTTAGTTTTATTGTTATATATGAAATATAGGATTGTTGTAACCATGTTTTCTTGTCTTTGTTATCTTTACAATACTCCCCATGGGCTTGACAGAGAAACAAGATGGGTGTTATATATACTTGTAATGATCTCTGCAATTTCTATGGATAGTTACACATTTTTTGTTTTATATTTTACAGTTAGAATCAGAGTATGGAATGTAGTTACAGGATTTTGATATAATAATTTTTTTACACAACTATTTGGAATGTGATAATGAAGGCTGTTTCACAGAAAAATGGGAAATTTTACCACTTTAATTATTATTATTACTATTAAAGTTTTTATTGTTGTTGTTATTATTATTATTAGTAGTAGTATATGATTATTATTATTAAATTTTTACTAAACTGATACATATTAATTGTAATATTTATTTCTTTTATTATTTTGAAACATCTGCCAGGAGGGGGGGGGGGGGGCTGGTATAATGTGGCTAAAATTCATTTTTTTAATGTAATGAAAAACAGAATATTCTCAACCATTACTTCTTTTTTTCTCTCTTTTTTCTTCTTTTTTTCTCTTCTTACTAATATAAATCTCTCAACTACGAGCCTGTGATTAATTTGGTTTTTGTTTATATAATGTATTGATACACTCGTGCCATTAGGGTGTATTAAAATACTGGCAATAAACTTTTAAAAAAACAACCTCAAAACTCCAACTATTTGGACAAATGCTTCTTTTATCTTGCTTTATAATATGCAATGGCTATTAATTTCTATCAGTTGCACCCATGAATGCTGCCATATTTGCTTCTTCACTATTTATCAGCTTTGTCTTACAAAGCAGGGATGGAAATTAATGCTAGCGCCCTCACCTGAGGCAAGTTAAAAGTAGCTGGGGGCGAGTAAATCCTTACTGACGCTAGGCCAGCTAAGATCAACCCAACCTTAAAATTTAAAAGGACAGAGGGGGTGAGACTAGTGATTTTTTAAGGGGGTGAATAACTTTTAAGGCTAATAGTCCATAAAGCGAGTTAAAATATTTTCTTAATTTCTATGCCTGCAAAGTATCTTTGTGAGAGCTGTGCTCAAATCCAAAATGTATGATCAGGTTGGAGCAGATATCAAGATTAAAAATCCCATGCCTCGAGTGAGATTTGATCTCAGTATCTACCGGCCATCAGTCCAGTCAATTTTTCATTGATTCATGAGTGTTGGCCATCTACATTTTACTTGTTTATCCTTTGACTCGTCTTGTGCAGAGATAAAATTTTAATCACTATAACAGTTATGTTGATACAAATTCATTGGATTATTTTTAATAGATATTTTTGTGAGGTTTTTGTTTACTACGGCTATTAGAAATAAATTAAGATTTCCAATATTTCTTTTCTGTTTTATCACTTTATTTAACTTTTTTCTCTAAAACAATGGTTGGTCGGTTGAAATAAAAATAAATTTGACGTTTTGATGTTCATTAGGACAGACATTTTAAAAATATTTTCCATTTATTGTACAGAATGTTGCTGTTTATTTTTACATTACAGGGTTGTTGTTTTTTCATTTATTTTTATACATCCAGCCTCAATTTTTTTATTTTATTTAAAAATAAAATAAAATTCTTACCCATCCCTGAAATTGACTGTGGCAATTGGTAATGCCATGGAGATCACTGTAGAGTTTTTCATTCTCCACGGCTCTTTTTTTTTGCCACGGACTAAATGTGTTTTTCTAGGAAGGTTTTTTTTTTATTATTATTAAAAATAAAGTATACTTTAAGCTAAAATTGCCATAGAAAATGCTGTAGACACTATTTCTCCACAGCATTTTCTTATGTAAGTTTAGCAGTGAAAAAAAAGTTAAATTATTATTTTTATTTAGGGTTGACGGATCCGTGAACCATCTTAAAAAAATATAAGGTTTTAATCTTTAAAGACGAGTAATTTTTGTATACATGTGATAGCCAGTGTAGTTTGTGTGGGTTGTTACAGACTTGTTTTTGTTTTGTTTTCTGTACGATCAGAATCCGAGTTCGAGATATTAACCAAGGTTTCCGGGAACTGGGACAGATGGTCATGTTACACTGCGGGTCCAGTCAGCCTTTGACAAAGCTGATGATCATACAGCAAGCTGTGAACTTGATTACTTCATTAGAACAACAAGTTAGAGGTCAGTTGATTAGAGTTATCACCCTTTCTTGTTTTCTCTCATTGTGCAGAGTGCGAGTTCGGGACATTAACGAAGCTTTTAAGGAGCTCGGTCAGATGGTAACTATTCACTGCGGGTCGAGCCAGCCGCTAACAAAACTTATGGTTTTACAGCAGGCCGTTAACGTCATCACGTCCTTAGAACAGCAAGTTCGAGGTCAGTCCTTCGAGTTGTTTAAAAAAAAACATCCTTCAGTAGAGATGCTGTTATCTGAAGTGTTCAAGTTAAAATAAATAAATAAAAATAAATTTAAAGGTGCACTATCATAGTTGCATGTGCAATATTTTTTTTACGTTACGACAGTCCTTCGAGTTGTTTAAAAAAGATCCTTCTTTTGCGATGTTTTTATCTGAAGTGTTAATATCAACTGTTAAAATATCTGTCAGTAATAAAATTTAACCTACATCAACACCTTTAAAAAAAAAAAAAATAATAATAATTTAAAGGTGCACTATCATAGTGGCATGTGCCATATTTTTTTTTATTCTTACAGTCCTTTGAGTTGTATAAAAAAAATCCAACTGTTAAAATATCTGTCAATAATAAAATTTAACCTACATCAACACCCTTTAAAAATAATAATAATAATTTAAAGGTGCACTATCATAGTTGCATGTGCCATATTTTTATATTCTTACAGTCCTTTGAGTTGTTTAAAAAAACATCCTTTAGTAGAGATGTTGTTATCTGAAGTGTTAATACCAAGTTAAAATATCTGTTAATAATAAAATTTAATATACATCAATATCCTTTAAAAAAAAAATATATAATAAAAAGAATTAAAGGTGCTCTATCATAGTTGCATGTGCCATCTTTAGCCATTTTTTACAATTTATTTATAAAAACAAATCCTTCCTTATTGATGCTGTTATCTGAAGTGCTAATATCAATAATAAAATTTAACATACATCAATATCCTTTTAAAAAAAAGAAAAAAGAAATTTAAAGATACACTATCATAGTTGCATGAGCCATACTTTATTTACGTTATTAAAGTTCTTCGAGTTGTTTAAAAAGAAATCGTTTAGTAGAGATGTGTTATCTGAAGTGTTAATACCAAGTTAAAATATCTATTAATAATAAAATTTAATATACATCAATACTCTTTAAAAAAATATATAATTATAATAAAAAGAATTAAAGGTGCTCTATCATAGTTGCATGTGCCATTTTTTACAAGTTATACAAAAAATCTTTCCGTAATGATGCAGTTATCTGAAGTGTTAGTATCAACTGTTAAAATAAAATTTAGCATGCATCAACATTCATTAAATTAAAAAAAAAAAAAATTTAAAGGTGCTCTATCATAGTTGCATGCTCTATATTTTTTTTACATTCTTACAGTTCTTTGAGTTGTTTAAAAAAAACATCTTTCAGTTGTGATGCTGTTATCTGAAGTGTTAATACCAATTGTTAAAATATCTATTAATAATAAAATTTACCATACATCAAGAAACTGTTAAAAAAAATTAAAGGTGCCCTATCATAGTTGCATGTGCCATATTTTGCCATTTTTTAAAACATTTATTTATAATAAAGAATGACAACTTGATTCCTACAAATATATTGCATAATTAACTCCCCAATATCAAACGAATAATATTAAACAGTCAGGTTAATTTAAAGGTGCATTAACATAGTTGCATGTGTCATACTTTGCCATTTAAAAAAAAAAGTTTTTATTATGAGAATTGCAAATTGCTTGATCCTTACAAACATATTAGCATAATTAATTCCACAGCATCAAGAGCATAACAAGCATTCATAATAGTGTCTAGGATGAATACAAACCTGTATTAAACAGCCACCTGTGTTAAAGGGTCACCTTTATTTTCTTCCTAATCAGCTAATTTAGGATAATTTAACCTGTATTAAGCAGCCGCCTGTGTTAAAGGGTCACCTTTATTTTCTCCCAAATCAGCTAATTTAGTATAATTTAACCAGTATTAAGCAGCCACCTGTATTAAACGGTCACCTTTATTTTCTCCCAAATCAGCTAATTTAGTATAATTTAACCTGTATTAAGCAGCCACCTATATTAAAGAGTCACATTTATTTTCTTCCAAATCAGTTTATTATAATTTAACCTGTATTAAGCAGCCACCTCTTTTAAGAGGCCACATTTTCATACTCCCTTGGGTGGCTTCTTAAGACAGGTTTGACTGTATAAGTATTTTTCAGTCTTATAATTGTTAAGGCAAGTATTTTGTTTAATAGAAAAATAACATATATTATTCAATATAACATCTATGATATATTTTTTATTGATTCACAAGTGCAGGTCATGTCAGTTTTACCTCTATATCCTTTGACTATGTTTTACAGATAGATGAAATTTTAATAACCATAACAGTTATGTTGTTAAGAATTAAATGGATTTTTGTAAAATTCATTTTTTTTGTATCTGTTTACAGAACGGAATCTAAATCCGAAGGCTGCTTGTTTAAAACGAAGGGAGGAAGAGAAAGGAGAGGACATGCCGGGTCGTATCCCGGGCGACGACATCACGCAGCAAGCTGCCCTGGCAGGTAAGGTACGATCCTATTGCTTCTTTCCCCGTTTGCATAGGAATGTGGGTTAAAAGGAGCAATGCTTGGGATGGTGAAATCATATTTTCCTAACAGCACAATTTATTCTGTCCTTTCAAAATTTTATATTAATTACAGAAAACTGTGTTTTTAAATAAAATATATTTAAATTAGTTACATCAACCTTTTTTTAAATAAAATTAATTTAAATTAGTTAAATTGTTTTTAAATAAAATAAATTTGAATTAGTTACACAAAATTGTTTAAAATAAAGCCAGGGTTTTATTTGTGGAAATTCGACTGGATGATCTTGGCTCTAACTTTGAGAAATTTAGAAAATCGGGAATGTTTTGTTTTATTTCAGATGTTTTAAAATGTTAAAATACTAAAATATTTTTGTTAAATTTATTCATAATGTTTATTTTTATAAGTTTGTAGAATTTGAAAGTTTCTATTGGAAATAGTTAGCTATATCTCCAAAGGGAGACAACCTACTTATGTACAGCCTCTATACATCTATGAATATTTGTGACAGTGTGTTTTTGAAAACTGAGAATAAAATGTTTTGTGCATGTTTTGGCTATAATTCCAATATGGTGGTCAAAGGGAGGCAACCTACTTAAGTATAGTTTCTATACATTTAAAAATATTCATAATAAAGTATGTTTTAGAGAACTGAGAAGGAAATGTATTGTGCATGTTTGGGGAATTCCTACATCAATTGCCAATTTCTTATGCATGGGTTTCCATGGTGATCTTTTCCTTTTCAGTTTGATTTTTAAATCTTTTAATTTTTTTAAAGGTGTTTAACTGATTATATTTTTATTTTGAAGGTTGGTTTTGGACATTACAGATATCTTCTGTCTTATTAACATAATATTTTAAAGTTAATTATCCCTCTTTAATGTTTTGTAATGAATATGTTATAAGTACAGTCTAAATTCCTCAGAATTGTTCTATTGATTACTTTTAACTGGAATTTAGTCAGGGTTCCCGCAGCCATTAAAAACATGGAACATTTTTTTAAGTTTTTATTAAAACAAAAGTCATTGAAATGTTTTTTAATTTATGCATCAGCCATGATGTTTTTGATCATGCTTATCAAGAGAGCTAGCAATCACTTCTTGAGATGCATTATGTTCCTGAAAACCATGTTTTACACAATTGAAAGTCCTTAATACTTTCATCCCTAAAGAATATAAACCCTTTCTTTTTATGCTGGAAGAACATTTAGTTTTTCCAGATTTCAATTTTAGCTCATGGCCATGTGATACATCAGTAAATTTTTACAGATTTGTGAATGAAAAGGTCATTAAATGTTTTGAAATGTCATGGAAAAGTCATGGAAAAGTTTAGAAATTTGATACTTGGAAGTCTGCAGGAACCCTGTTTAGTATATTTGGAAAAATATTGTGGTTGGTTGACATTTTGAGTGTCTCGAGAAGAAAACAAATTTTAGGTATGTCATTTCAGATTCCCTTCACAAAATGATGCATTCGTTATCCTCCCTAGCCGAGCCCGAGGAATATTCACAAGCGTAAGTTTACACGTCCCAATTCGTACAACACAGTTTCCATGGCAACGGATAGGAAATTATTAAAACGCTACTTCAGAACTAAAAGAGTGTTAAGTTGGGGTAGCAGTTAATGGAGAAAAAGACCAAAAACTGTTTCTTAACTAGACACAAGTTTTATGTGGAATATATTTTGATTTCAAAATAACTGTGGGATATCTTCAGAAACCTACATACACCCTTTGTGCACCAGATGCTGTTCACTTAGGGGCATGCGGTGATACCAGTAAGTGCCAAACCCAGACTTACACCCTTTTTGGTTCTGAAGCAGCAAAAAGGTCAAACGAACAGAAAATATTCTATGAACTTGAAGATATGCAGTTTTGAAAATCTTCTTAAAAAATTTAAATAATTTTATTAAAGATTTCATTTAAAATATATTTTTTTAAATAATTTTTAAAAAATTAAAGTTTGTTATATGTTAATAATTCAGATGACCTTATGATAATTTTTTTTAATTTTTTTTTTTAATATAGTTTAAAATTTTACAGTGAATTTTGAAGAAAAATTCTTTTTGACTTTCTTCCATTCATTTTAGAAAATCTGCTCTAAAACTTTATTATTATTATATTTTAGATTACATCTAATTTGTTGTAAAATAAAATAAAATAAAAAAAGCCTCCAAGAAACTATTTAAATTTAGATAGAAAATTTCTTTTTTAAACTGAATTTTCCATGTTTTGCGGAAGATGAAACTGAGGTTTTTAAATAACATCAGATTTCATTTCCATGTTATGTGGAAACTGTGTTGTTTCAAGTATCTACTGAAATATTTAAAGTCAATCACAAATTAGCCCAATTGTTTGGGGTTTTTATTTGCTTATTATACAAGACTGATAAATATCCCTGGAACAAATCCTGAAAAAGGTACCATATTAGCATTATTGTATACAAACAACATGAAAACTGTATTAGCATCATGATGACCTAATACTGTATACAAACGACATGAAAACTGTATTAGCATCATGATGACCTAATACTGTATACAAACAACATGAAAACTGTATTAGCATCATGATG
>JAULBS010095005.1:0-16849 GCA_032355785.1 Symmetromphalus regularis | reverse complement strand
TTGTATATACATATAATTTTCTGTACATATTGTTAACTAGTGTAAACATTTGTAAGATAGTGAGCTCGGGGCTCCCCTACACTATCATATCATATTCTGTTTCTGGGGACAATAAAGATTTTTAAAAAAAACAAAGAAACATTGTTACACATGTATAGAAATCTTAATGTTATTTTAAAAATATTAACTACATGTATGTGAATACCTTATTTGGTTCTGTATTTAAATAGGAGAACTTTAATAAAGTTCTCCTATTTAAATTTAAATGTAAACTTTGTAAATGGATTTTACTGTTATAATATGTTTACTTATTCTGAGGAAAATAACATTATTTTACAGTGTATTTATTACATGTGTAATATTTTATTAATCAGAAATAATAAAATCTAGTGTAATAATTTGTTTTATTCTTTGAAGGATTGTATTATGTGTACATATATGCATTATGTGTACAACCCCTGCAATTAAGAAAATATCCATGTCATAATAAATGCTGTGGAGAAAAGTATCCGTTATTTTTAATAAGAAAAAATACAACTTGAAAAAAAAAATGTCTAGCCAAACAAGTGCCGTGGAGAAAGAAAAATTCTATGGCAATCTCCAAGGCAATTTCAGGGATTGCACTGTGTACATGTATGCAATGCCAACTGTTGGCAGCAAGTTTTCTGAAACTAAAGTTAAGCTTTAGGATGCTACTATGGAAAACTCACATTCGTGCAACGTGATCCTGAAAGTGCGAAGCAGTAAAACTTTCACTGCTTAGGTTTGGACAAAGATCAGAGCCCAGTAACAAATCTTGTTAACTTTTGAATGGGGGCATGTTAATAGTGACATGGGACATTGTGTGCTTGAACAATAAGTCAGTCTTGTCCTTCACATCCTTAAAGATAATCTGAGAGCACCTGACTCCTAATGAAGTGGATATTATAAAACCTAGTTCATTCTTCATCATCCAGATGTGCCAGTATTTTTAGTTTTCCAGGATAAGTACTTTATTACCTGTACAAGTACAAGTACCTTGTGTTGTTTAACAGTTGTATATTTGGAGATTAATACTTTGTTCCATTCACTTTCATATAAGTACATGTATGATGTTACATGGATTTGTTGGTTAGTGTTGATTATATAGGACATGTTTTTCAGTTGATTGATTTGGAAATTAGTACAATGTTCTGTGTATGAGAACATTGTTTCTTGATTGTGTTATTATTTAAAGTGTTAATTATACTGGATACTTAATAGAACTTTGTATTTGGAAATCAGCACTTTGTTTCACAAATCATTGAAAACATTGTTACACATGTATAGAAATCTTAATGTTATTTTAAAAATATTAACTGAATACCTTATTTGGTTCTGTATTTAAATAGAACTTTATTACACAGATGTAAATGGATTTTACTGTTATAATATGTTTACTTATTCTGAGGAAAATAATATTATTTTACTGTGTATTTATTACATGTGTAATATTTTATTAATCAGAAATAAAATCTAGTGTAACAATTTGTTTTATTCTTTGAAGGATTTAATTCTTAACTTACTTGATGGTTGTTTAGAATTTTAAATCAGGGAACATGATAATGAACCTTCATGTATAATTTGTATTGTTGGACTTAGAACTAACTGGTAATTAAATATAATTTCATTTTCCCAATTACATGGATATTGTAAACACAGTTTTTGGTTCACAGCCATTTGACATGTGAATAGAATTTGAAGACAAACTGTAGAAGTTCACTTGAAGGTTTAGAGGTGTGAATTACTGGATGCTTCAAGAGGTTCACTGTTGGGACAACTCAATATCTATTTAATCTGTCTGAGGATTTAATGTTTGTTTATTGATATTTCCTTCTCTGGATTTGTGTTGGTTTCGTCATAAAACCAGGTGTTACAACTTTTAATTGCTGTTATGACAAGTGTGCCTACCATCTTTGCTGAACAAGTGAATTCAAATTGTTACAGTGTGTGTGCATGGTTATTCTTAAATACATGTCTCTTTTTTTCTTTTCTAATCTCATCTCTAAATTGTCATCAATGTGTATATCAGGATTACATGTCTAAAAGATTTTATTTACAACTATTTTGGATAACAAATTATTCTATTAAACATTATTTGCAATTATTTTGGATGTCAGAGATCATTGTTACAAATCTGGAATATTTTATTTGACGATCTCAACAATAAAAATATTCTCTGATACTCAGTGTTAAATATATAGGCATATATAAAATTTATTTGCAATCACTATGGACATAAAAGATAATATGTGAATTTCCGTCATGGATACTGTTCAAGATGATGTTTGCCTCAACTTGATAACTGTGCTAATTGGATCTGAAAGCCTACTCACTGCACGAGTATTAAGTTGAGGTATATTTGTGGGCATGGCAAAGATGAAGCAAGTCTGGCAACACCTCACAGGTGAGTTTCTCTTTCGGCTGTTGGAACACAGTTCTTTGGAATGTGTGGCTTCATATTTACCAGGAATCAAATTGGCACCTAGCTACATGTACATGTGTCAGACTTATTAATGAATGGTTGGTTAGTTTTTGATTTCTTTATACAGCACATGTAGGCACATATACCAACCCCTGCTATTAAGAAAATGTCCACGGCACAATAAATGCTGTGGAGAAATAGTGTCCACAGCAATGTTAGCTTTGATACATTTCTAACTCTGAGTTTGCTATAAAAAATATATAAAAAATACACCTTGAAAAAAAAAATTAATCTGGCAAAAAAACAATGAAAAACTTCTGATGGCCATGAGCAATTTAAGGGGTTGCATTTACCCAATGTTCATATTTGTTTAATTTTTTGTTTTAACAGTACAGAATTTTTTTCTTAATGGTCTGGTAAGATTTTTAAAGAAGCTTATTTAAAATTTATGGTCACTTGGTTGTATATTTTTCCGTATTTTAAGTGGTTGAGCTAAATAACTCGAATGTCCAATGTAAATCTCTATATATTTTTAGAATGTTTTTTAAAAAACTGCTAAACATGTCCAATAATTAAAATAATTTGTGTGTACAGTAGTGCAGATATGGTCATAAAGAACTAGACCTAGAATAATCATACATGCACGAGCTGATTTAGTGGGGCCAAGGAATACAATACCGATTATTTTTGGTAAAAGTCTTTCTAAACATTATATGACACCCCAAAAATAGTTACTACCCCAGTATCTTGATAGTATATAGCTAATGCAGCTTATAGGAATATGACTTGTAATTTCCTTCTGGTTTGTTTCAAAATATATTTGTAATGGCTTATAAGCACTTGAATACAAAAACATTTATGGTTCATCTGAAATGTTGGGACAAACTCTTGAACAAGAACAGTGTAATGGGACAATGCCATGTAATGATGCCGGTAGAATCTAATTATAATCCTTTTATCATGTCTTGTGTTTGCACAGCCATATTATATAGATTAGATGGCAGTCAATTCACTCCATTCTCTGGCTTGATTATAGTGATCACTGCACAGCCTTAGCTAGGCTGGTTGGCCTGCATGTAAAAGTTTGTGACTCAGAATCCAGTTTGCATCTGTGATAGTGTCCTGTATTATTAAATTATCATACTCTACCAGAAAGGTAGTTCCCAGTTTATGTCAAGTTGGCACAGAAAACATGACATAAATTGTAAATATACGTATGTAAATTCATGCAAAACAAGGTCTTTTTTGTCTTCATATTAGATGTCGTCTAAACCTTCAGGATAAAGAGTCGATGATTGAATAATTGTTTTGAATATCATTTTATAAGTGTATTAACTTAATATTTAATGAGTTTAAACCATTTTTTTTTTTAAATATATATTCATCATTAACAGTTTATAAAATAGGTCTGATTTATCAGAGGTCAATGTAAAGAGGTAGAGATAGAGTTCATGTACTTTAGTTGTCTATTTTTTCTTCCAAACCTGCTGGCTGAGTGAACTGCTTTCAAAATTTCACTCACTGTTTATTCTGAGAGATTAGTTTCTGAAATACATCTGTTGCTGTATATTACAATTGACAGGAGAGTAAATCAGATACCAATGGCAATTATAACTACTTATGTCCATAGATGTTCTGTTTAGAAACAAAAACTATTTTCCTAGAATACAGAGGCACAGTATTATAATTTTTTTGGATCATTTGGTTTTATTGCATTTAATATATACACATGTATATATATATTTAAAAAAAAAAAAATGTAAAAATGTAAGACCATCGCTAAACTATTTTTTTTTTTATACTTTTACTAACAGCAACGACACTTACTGGTTCATTTTTAGCAGGAATTTAGATTGGGATTTAAAATTTATTTTATCCGGCTATGTATTTCTTTTCATATCTTTTAGGCAGACCAATCAAAATTTAATTATATATTTTCCAAATTTAAACAATAAATTCCCCTTTTACCACTAAAGCAGTTATTTAACCACCCACTCCATTTTTCCCTATCCCTTAATTCTTTCTTTTCTGCCCCGGGCCTGGTGTCCTAGTCTCAAATTGGATGTGGACCCGTATAAAATACTTGACCTGACCTACACTTACATATATGCTGTTCCAAAAGTTCACTTAAAACTACCCAGAGTTAACAGACTTCGAAAGTTTTAAAAATCTTACCTTCATTTTTTTTACATGACTATGCATAAAATACATATCTGTACAAGGTAGATGCAGGGAATGAATTTCACGAAGTCTCTACAATATTTATTGTCATCCCCTGTAAAAAACTTCTATATAACTTCTGTATTTGCATTTGTACCCTCGTGTGTTCTACATATCCCAAGACCTCTCAGAGCAGTAATCTCAACTAATTTTCACGGATCAAGTAAAATATTACATAATTCACATACATCTACAGGCACTAATCTAGGATAGAAAAAGTGGAAGAAGTGACTTCTCCCTACCCATAACAAATGGGAGAAGCTTGATAAAAATGGGAGAAGTGAACCAAGCAAAAACAAAATGTATTAAATTAATGTGTTACTTTTTGGTGTTTTACTCATGTAGGTTTATGACCCTTTTTTCAGGAAAGATTAAAAAAAAATTTTTTTTTATATATTTAAAAAAAAAATCCACCTGTTAAACATTGTTTTAATATTTTATTTTTTTAAAAGTATTTGGTGGAGAAACGTCTGAGCCCTATCCTCTATCTCCATTTTGTAATGGTCTACACGTTTTGCACACATAATCAAAAACATATTCTTTTAAATTAAAATTTAATAATGCAATAAATAGAATCAACAACCATATTATTTGAATAGATATGCCATTGAAAATATCTAATACTGACAACAAGACCGCAAAGTGAATCGAAACCGCATAATCTTTGTAGTTGCCAAAATCACAACAATTATTCACAGCAAAAACATCCGGTTTCCAAAGAAAACGCCAATAGAATATCAATCAACCAATTAAAACCACTGTCTTAGAAATTATTAAAAATTAATCAACAGACCATGTGACCATGTTGCAGTGTCTGTATTTTAGCAAAACTAAATTAAAAGCGTGTATGCAGATCAATCTCCAATGGCTTTGAACACTAGCACTGAATCAACAAGCGACACGTTTTTAAATGCATCTCTAGCAAAGTAATTGGTATTCTTGTTCATATTACGTAACCAAACAAAGATCACACAGTCTATTCCATGTTGCCTGAAATAGCCAGTCATTGACAGGTGACAATAAACATGCGTCATGTGAGATTTGTTCCTTGTTTGTGTGTAAAGGCTTGTTAGGTTTTTCTGGATTGACATTACAAATCGGTGTCACTGTCAGACGTTAGTTATTGGGATTTATTTTTCACTTTACTTCAAGCAAAATATTACGGCGACTTCGACTTCTCACTACTGCTAACAAGTCGGCGACTTCAGCCAACTTTTGGCAAAAATAAGCCCTATTTCGTCGGCTCGATTAGTGCCTGCATCTAACACTCGTACGGGAATGTGTACATGTACATGAAGTATTTACATAATAAAATTTACAATTGAGGGTATGGGTAATTTTAGACATGTTTCCTTAGAAAACTGTTCAAATATGCCTATCAAGGACACAGCTCCTGACCTTACCACCGATTGGTTGATGTACCATACTTCTTTTCTATCAACAATGGATGTGATTTCCTTAGAAAACTGTTCAAACATGCCTGTCAGGGCACAGCTTCTGACCTCACCACTGACTGGTTGATATATCATACTTCTTTTCCATCAACAGTGGATGTGATTTAGAGCAGTCACCTGGGGTGCTTTGGTCATTGTATTGAACCCGTCAGTGGACTTGTTCTCTGATTGGGTTATTTCCATTTCAACCAGTGACCCATGTTCAGCCCTCGAAATTCAGATATTTTAATTCAAATAATAACAAAATAAATACCCGATAATTATAAAAATGCTACCACAGATGAGTTTTCCAGCTGTTTTTGGGTGTATGTTCTGTTCTTTCTGTGGGAGAGTGCATATAAAGGTTCCTTTACTGGTAATGGAAAAATATGGCTTGTTTCTCCCATGACTCTGTCAAAGTTTTCAAATGTTTGACATCCAGTAGCTGATAATTCATAAATCGATATCCTCTAGTGGTATCATTAAACAAAAAATAAAACTAATAATATTTGGTCTGTGTAAAACTGAGCACTGTTGAAACCAGATGCAGTCACAAATTGGATTATACATACATTTTGTATATCAGTGAAAACCTTAATCTACCAGCATTATTTTGTTTGTCCCCTGTGCATCTGGTTTATTTGTGTTACATAAATGTGAATGTAACAAAAAATACACACAATTAACACAGACCATGTGCATGAATAATTACACACTTAAGACTGGGCTATGTGTATGTAATATATTCATGATCATGAGCATTAATCCATTGTCTGAACAGTACAAATGTATAGAATTTACTTTGTTTGAAGACAAAGGTGATCCTTTGGATTTTTCATTAGCACACAGTCTCTTTGCAGATTTAAAACAAAAATATCAAAACCTATAAAGACCATCTTATTTAAAAATCACTGTGAATGAAAACCATTTTGAAGTTATACTATAAAACAAGTTTTTGTCCATAGGAGTGTGGTTGAACATTTTTCTGATGTTAGTATGTTAACCTGTGTCTTTGTTGTGTCTGTGATACACACACTGTACATAGATAGTAATATATATGTTTTTTTCATATACAAATGTGTTTATATACGTTTTGTATATAAAGAACACTTTAGATCATTTTGGTGGCGTTTATACAGGTCCTGTTGAGATGCTGTACCATCTACATACACATGTATGTTAATGTCCATTCATTGAAGAATTGAACTTGATAATGTTTGAGGTTCATGGAAGTCTGAACCACAAAACAGCTTTACACACTGTATGAACGGCGTAGCTACAAAGATAGATGAAACCGGTATGTCGCATTTTACTGTTGTATTCACTGACTTTGTAATATCAACAGTTATGATATTTGTGAGATTAAACGGGACCAAGCTCATATTTCGTTGTAGGTGGGGAACAAAAATCTATATTAAAATTTCCAAACAAATGGGTAGGCACATCTGTCATTTTGACGTCATCGTTTGATGTTTAAAAATAGAAACTTGGGGAATTCCTTGGTGATTCCTTTGTTGACATAATTCATAAAGTAGTTTCGGTTATAGTCCGAACTAGTGCAAAACTGAGGTTCATGCATCTATGAACGTTGTTTTTTAAAGTCACATGATGTCATTTGGACCAATCCAAGTGTTTATAACAAATGTGTATTTACAAAATGAATGTATCTGTCTACATATGAAAGCTACGTCTGTTAATAGTGTTATGCATATGGCTCTTTTAGTAGGTCCCTTTAGTGTTAGTTATAGACATGTTTGACTATTCTTTACATTAAACATCATTTTAATATACTCAAGTCAAAATGGTGGACTCAGTAATTGAATTATTAGCTGCTAAGTGAGCCTCGGTGGTCCAGCGATAAAATTTCGTCCTCTCAAACTGATGCCAGTGGTTCAAAACCCATTGGAGGCTGGCTCACTCTTGACTTCATGTCAACAATTAATTACTATTAACTTTGTTTCTTTATAGTTATCAATCATCTTTGTCATCTTAGTGGTAACGTCTGCCATCTACGCGCAGCTGACTCGAGATCAAATCCTTCAGCTTGTACAAGCCGGAATACCCAAGGCAATCGCCAGACAGCATCAACTCGGCAACCGTCGACCAACTTTCGGGCGACGTCGTCCACCTTTCGGTCGATCTCGGACACCATTCGGCCAGTCTCGGCCTTCGTTCGGCCAGTCTCGTCCTCGACCATTCCTGAGCAGACCAACATCAAGACGCCAACCCAGAAATTTTCCGAGAAACACAAACCAGTTCCAGACACGTAGAGCTTTCAACGTATTCGGTCAGCAAAACACCTTTGGATTCCGTAGTAACCAAGGTGGGCGAGTCCGTTCTAGACAACCTAATCAGTCCAACGTAAGAAACAATTTAAACCCCTTCGTCAATATTCGGCCTAATTCGATTTCACGGGGTCTTCCAAGGGCTCGGATTCCAACTCGATTAATTCCTGTGACTCGAACCGCTACTCAGTTGAATGCTGTGACTCAGTTCCCTACTCAGCTGGTTCCTGTGACACAGCTCCCTACTCAGCTAGGTCCAGTGACCTTGCCGCCACTGCAGAATCTGCAGTCAGGTTTGAGTAATACTGCGCCACTTACCTGTCCTGAGATGAAGGATCATTCCGCGAAATACAGAATTTCCTCCAACAGACAGGGATATCCAGAGTAAGGTTTAATTTATGTATCCACGCCCTGCTCTTAAAGGAGCACCATCGCTTACTGTTTTTGTTTGTTTTACTTTATTTATGCCTGCTTTACATATTTTAAGGGGGTAGTTAAAAACATAAGCGTACGGGTTCCCATTTTTGTGGTTGGGGAAAGGGCCAGGTCGATTTTTACCCGAATTTAAGACTTTTAAAAGAAAATGCCCGAATTTCGATAACAACGTCTATTCACATTTACACTTAAGACTACTATACATTTTTACTGTAATGATTTTGAAGAACAAAACAAAACCAGACAAGAATCTTTACTAATTTGGTCCACTCGCATTCTTGTCTTTGAAATGTTGCCCCAATAAGACACTTGCGCCTCCCTCCCCCGTCTCATACACTTATGGTTAAAACTATGTTTAAACTAATCTAATCTAATCTTAGCAAATTGAAAATAGTGCAAAGACAAAACAATAATAACAACAACAACAACAACAACAATAATAATAATAATAATCATAATAATAATAATAAAAGAAATAAATGAAAAAGAAAAGAAAGTAATCAGTAAAAAAAAAAAAAAAATCATTTTTCAATGTTATTATTCAGTTAAGCTAAAGCCAAAAATAGTTTGTTTTGTCTCTTGGGTGATTGTGGTAGTAGGGTTTAATAAGTTCTCTCAATATGTGTGCTAATTTGCGTTCATTGCATCATACAATTACGCCCATTTAGTGTTCAAAATGGTGGTGAGATTGAAAAAATAACACATTGTGCGTGTAATTATACAGTTAAGATTGAAGCACGCTGTTATGCATGCAAGTCCTTCCTTAACTACGTATGAAGGAGTTTAATGAGTAAACATGAAAAAAATCCTGTTCTAGTTAATTCAATTAATCAAAAGTAACGTATTGAAAATATTTTATTCTGAAGTCAATATAAAGCGTGATGTATTATAACAAAACTGTTATTTCATACTGGATCATTTCATGTTGATTGAACTAAATCTTTTTATATTTTACTTTTGTAAATGCAATTAATTAGGCCTAATATGATAGTGTTGGCATTCTAATGTTAACTTGTAATTGCCAGTGGCGGATCTAGGAGGTGGGTGGGTGTGTGGGCAACAGGGCCAACCTAAATTTTACAATTTAAATAACATTTTACTTTTTTTTTAACATTAAAGAATACGAATATTCCCCCCTAAATGGATTTTCTGGATCCGCCACTTATTACGTATTTACTTCTTACAGAAATATGATTAACACGGAGATAGCAAACAATCCTGACTTTACCAAAAGCAAATACTTCACAGCAGTTCTTCCCGTTGAACCATCTAGCCTGGGACACCCGCAGTAAGTAATATCACGTAGTAGTTTTTTGGTTGGTTGGTTGTACTCATTTCCGTGCTTATATCCAATTAAGGTTCAAGCACGATGTCTTCGGTACACAACTCAGCAGTCTGTCCAGGACAGAGGTTACTGTTAGTAGGAGAAAAGAAACCTGCTGCCGCCAAACTAATGCGGCTACTCTTATCGCTCAGCAGCACGGGATCACACAGACGTGGCAGCGCATATCAAGGCCAAAGATAAATCAGTTGTGGACCACTGATCGGTCGGTGTAAGTGGTATACACCTACCCACTGAGCCTTACGGAGTACTCACTATGGATTGAAACCAATACTGAGATTAAAAATCCCATACCTCGACTAAGATTAGATCCCAGTACATACCAGCCGCGAGTCTGATAGCTTAACCACTGCACAATCGGTCCGTTTCATTCTTTTGTTTGTCAGGTGGAGACCATCCTTACGTTCAGGACCAAATATCTAGCGAGAACTCGCTAGACTAGTTTTGGCGCTTCATGTTAAACTCGATGATGACGTTTAGGACCAGTGAAATTTCTTTGTAGCGCCCGCGAAGGCTAGTCTATTCTGAACGTAAGGTGTTTTTGTTGTTCAGGACCAAAATGCCAGTGATTGGCGGCTAGGTTTTTATCAATAATCAAAACTACAATTCTCCAAACAAACTTTAATGCTTTTACTGATACAAAAAGAAAAAAAAAGACAATTTTTAACATCGCTTATCGTTGCTTTAGAACCAAAAGGGTGTAAGTCTGGATTTGGCACTTATTGGTATCACTGAATGCTCCTAAGTGAGCTGCATGTGGTGCATAAAGGGTGTGTGTAGGTTTCTGAAGCTATCCCACATTTATCCTGAAATCAAGAGATATTCTAGGTGAGAAACAGTTTTGGCCCTTTTCTCCATTAACTGCAACCCTTTCTTACACTCTTTTGGTTGTGAAACAATGATATGATAATATTGTTTCAGAGGGACGGTTGATACTTGCCCATCTCACATGAACAGACTATGGAGTTACATGGCAGACAGCGGAAGATGCTGGGTAATAGATTTGATCCAGGATAACGTATACTTCGTAGATTGCATGTAAGTTGAAACGAAATATTGGAATAACCGAAATTTCAAACTTCAAACAAAAATGTGTTTATGATAGATTCTATGACATGTTGCATGTAAGTTAAAAACAAACATTAGAATAACCGAATTTTTAAAGTTCTATCCAAAATGTATTTATAATTGGTTCTAAGAACATATTGAGATGTTTTTCATTAAAGGGTTTGTATTGCTGTAATAAATACGCGACATCTTTATTTTTTAAACCGTTTCAAAGATACATTGCATTAACGTTTTATATTTTTAATTTTGTGATAATGATGTTAACGCTTATTCATGGTCGAGAGTGTCGCCCCAATCATTTAACCAATAGAGATCAAATTTTAAAAATGTATCTAAACGCTCCTTAATATTTTACTATATAATTTGAATAATTTAAAAAAATATATAAAATAGCAACACATTTTATCACAATCAAATATTATTTATAATGTCCAGAAGCCATAAAAATAGTTTTTCCAGTATCTACATTTCAAAATTTTCACGGAGGAGCATGCCACAGGACCCTATGTAAATTCAAGCTATTTCATGACAATCATTCAAGCGGTCCTGTTATTTCGACAGTTTTTTTTCTTCTCAAAATGAGAATATTAACAAAACCAACTGTATATTACGACGTTAGTTTACATGAGCGTTATTTTCTTGCAGGCCGAGTGACAGGTGTTCAAAGTGCGGTACTGACAGCTCGATTGAGAAAAAGTGTATAAAGAACTATCAGTATGTAACTCTATGGGCTTACTGCGAACATATGCTGGAAGGTTCTAGAATTACTCGAGAAAGAATTGTAATCCCAACACACTGTGGATGCGCGCACATCACCTGCACAGCAAGCCGGAAGTAACATACAATACCGGAAGAGATTAGTTTTTTTTTGTTTTCTTGTTGATATGAAGATGCTTAATAAAGAATAAATTCTAATATTGTTTTCGAATAATATGCCGAATCCATAACATCCTTACATCTTATCCTCATCTTAATCGCAATCAGGGTCGTGCCGAACTGGCAACAGGCCTGGGTCAAATAAGAAATATAGGCCCCATTTCAAAATGCTAATTATGGTGTATTTACGATCCTCCTTGACTCTATTTTCAATATCAGTATTCTTTACCAAAGGGCCAAGCGTCCATCTTTGCCTATACTAGGAGAGTAGACCACCTCAAAATCATAGGTCCGTGGCCAGGGCCGGGTTTAGATCTTGGGGACCCGGAGCACTTCTGGTTTGCTCCCCCCACAACATAAAAATTAAATTACAGGACACAAAATGAACTAAAATGAATAAATAAAACTAATTTTATAATTATTGCATTTTTTATAAAGGAAGTCCTTTGTTTGGTGGCCCTCTGGCGGGGGAGCCCGGGTCAATTGCCCCCTTATAAATACAGCCCTGCCCATGCCTAATGACTCTGTCTTGGCCTGTTCATAATTAACATGACTACCCCCACACCCAAAAAAATACCACAACCTAATGAGGAAAACAATAGTGAGATTAATTTGTAAGAAGTGTTGTGCCCACTCACTTCTCTGCCCTGGAATGATTTAATTACACACTCATCGGACTCCAAGCAAAACTCAATGTTATCAGTTTGGCGAGGCAAATCATATGTCACGTCACGCTATTGAACCAATTAATCATCCCCTGCATGCACGGTCTAAATGTCCACTCATCAGTTCGACGCTTCTAGGCCAATACAGTTCATTTGACTCATTCATATGGTGTGGGCGCATGGGGTGGGTGGATGATGATGATGTTGATGAACATGGTGGTAATGATCATGACAATCATGGATGAGATTAAAAGTAACACATTATTAGCAAGTTCTCGCGGTCATTAAAAACCTGGAAAAGTTTTGAAATTTGCAAAATACTTTTCAAGGGCCTAGAAATTAAAAAGAAATGTTTTGGTTAAAACTGAAAAGTCATGGAAAAGTTTTTTAATTTCTGCATCAGTCAAGATTTTCTCGATTATGCTTATCAAAGTGCAAGGGATCACTTTTTGTGATGCATTATATCCCTGAAAACCATGTTTTTCATCATTGAAAGTCTTTGATTTTTTTCTACCTAAAGAGTATAAACCCTTTTTTTTTATATACAGATAGGACTTTTAGCTCATGGCAATGTGATTTGTGTGTGAAAAAGTCACTAAATGTTTTGAAATGTCAATGGGAACATCACTAGAAAATCAAGATAGAGTTAATCAAGGAACTTTACTTAACTGCTTTGTTACGTGAATCGAAAGAACGTCTTGAAATATGTAATTGCACGAGTACAACATTCCAATGTTTTCTTGGTCATTATAGCCCGTGTTTCAGACAATCTACGATACTGTATCATTGCATGGCAACTCCACTAAAAACCCAAATCTGAGTTAATCAATGAACTTTACTTGACTGCTTTGTGACATATGTAATTGCACGAGTACAACATTCCAGTGTTTTCTTGGTCATTATAGCCCGTGTTTCAGACAATCTACGATACTGTATCATTGCATGGCAACTCCACTAGAAACCCAAATCTGAGTTAATCAATGAACTTTACTTGACTGCTTTGTGACATGAATCGAGACGACGTCTTCAAATATGCAATTGCACGAGTACACAGGTATAGAAACAACGCTTGCCCCCTCGCCCGATTTCTGAAAGGAGGGGTCCTAATGTGATGGGTGAATAAGACTTTAGAAAAATTGTTAATTTAAACGTCCTTCCACTTTGAAAACATATATAAAAACGAAGAAATATTATAGAAAAGGGTTGTCCGGACCCGCTAGATTCCCCCGCCCCCACCCCCCGCTACTCTATATGTAGATATTATGATATACTCTTCTTCATTAAAAACACATATTTACCTTTCCATAAAATATGAACACCGTGACGCAGGACATATTTTCAAAGAGAGGTAATGTGTGTATAAAATATGTTGTGCGAAACCACGAGCGCCGCATGCGCGATGCCCCACAAAGAAATCTTTGAAATATTAACTCCCTTTATAGCGATTCTGGCGTGTTTTCGGCTTATCAACTGAGATATTTTTAACCATATTAAAAACTACGAGCCTGGAACAAACTATACATTAAAAAAATATATTCATTAAAATGTCAGCGAGTAATTACAGTGTGACATTTGTCTTCTATATAATGTTTGAAGTGCTGACATTGCCATTTAGATGTATTACATGGTTTCGGTTTTTCGCCTTTTTTTGAATTACCACTGACTGACCTTTAATACAATATCGATGTATTATTTTCCATTTCTGTTCAAAATAAACCTGTGCATAAATATTATATGAAGCACACATGTTATTAAAAACATGTATTATTTATCAAAGTGACGTAAAACGTTAGTTTACTGAACGTTTTTACGATAATTTAAAAAAGAAATAGGAAAACACACATCTATCAAAGAGATGTAACAAATTAGTTGTCTAACGTTGATTGATTGTATTTATTTTCGTGTTTTCCAATTAATGTTCAAGCACGCTGTCCTGGGCACACTGTCCAGCATCTGTCCAGGACAGAGGTTAGTGTTAGTAGAAGAGACAAAACTCGATGCCGCCACACCAATGCGTCTACTAATATCGATAAGTAGCAAGAGATCATTTATATGTATTTTCTCACTGTCATACCACGACGTTTTCTAAACCAGTTGTGGACCAGTTGTCCTCTCACTTCTAGTAGTCCCACCGCTCCGTACCCCCACTTCTAGGAGTCCTACCGCTCCGTATCCCCACTTCCAGGAGTCCCACCGCTCCGTCCTCCAACTTCAAGGAGTCCCACCGCTCCGTACCCCCACTTTCAGGAGTCTCACCGCTCCGTCCCCCCACTTCTGGGATTCCCACCGCTCCGTCCTCCAACTTCCAGGAGTACCACCGCTCTGTCCTCCAACTTCCAGGTGTACCACCGCTCCGTCCCCCCACTTTCAGGAGTCCCACCGCTCTGTACCCCCACTTCCAGGAGTCCCACCGCTCCGTCCCACCGCTCCGTCCCCCCACTTCCAGGAGACCCACCGCTCCATCTCCCCGCTTCCATGAAACATTTGTCGCCCATATCTGAAACCAATCCCAACCCAAACCACACATTCATTGCATTTTAAGTTCAAGGTGTGTGTTTATATATCACTTCAGCTAAAACTAGTTTAATTAAAAAACGTTGAGACATCAACACGAATTCAAATGGTGCTCACTCTGAAGTTGCTACGTATATGTCCTTCCAGACGTGGGAAAGTGCGTAATAACTCAGTTCTACACACACAGTGCGTTCAAACAAGGTGAAGTGGACGTTCAGTAGAGAAAGTTATACAAGGTCAAATACAAACACAACTGAGCAGCAGCTTTTTAGTACAACAAAACACAAAAACGTCATTGAACATCTGTATGCCTCACTTTTAAAACAACTACTAACCGATGTTAACAAAATAAATAAATAAATAAATAATAAGGGGAAAATGTCGAAAAAATTATTTTAATGAATTTCTTCAAGCAAAATAATAATTTTGTGTGTAATTAAAATGATTTGCAAACATTTTTATTTACTAAAGATCAATTCACACTTCACCGCAGACCTCCATGAAGAACGAAACTTTAGCTAAGATTCCATAGAGAATGACTATTCACCTATATCCATAAATGAAAATTTAGTAAAGATTTCATAGAGAACGATTACTTGACGAACGGGGTATGTGGAGCATTACTACAAAAGCTATTTTAAAATGTGATTCTATTCAGCCTCATTGATGATAGCAGCCAATACATGTATAACTTTTTTAACCATACTGTTTTCATTTAAGATAACTCAGAGTTGTGATACGTATTGTAACACACCTGTCAAATACAGATAGTGGGTGGTGACTCTAAACGTCAAATTTAGCTAAACATTATAGAACTACATTATATTTCAATTTAACTACCTTCTTCGGAACAGGACAATTTGCCAAAAATAGACATAAATCGTGACAACAATAATCTGAAACAGAACATAATTGGACTAACCTTTATTTCACTTAATGATACCGTTATGTGGAATAAAAGGGGTATATATATATATGAAGCCTTTTGAAGATAACTCTACCATACAACTTCCGCTCGTTATTAGATACATTTAGATACGTGTAAGATAAAATGGTCTCCTTACGGCAGTCGTTTAGTATGTTATTTCTTAAAGTCAATTTAAGCCTCATAATGTAACTAAATCTAATAACGTCATCCTCATTAAAATGTAAGAAATATAACTTTGCCCGCAAGCTTACTGCAAACTGGACTTAAATCGCATTGGGTATGAATGCTCGCTGCTATGCCAAGTCCAAAGTAAAAGTAAAGTTTGTTTTATTTAACGACGCCTCTAGAGCACATTGATTTTTATTTTATCATCGACTATTGGACGGCAATCATATGTTCTTTCAGACTTATGTCTATAGACGAAACCCGCTGCCGCCACATAGACTACTCCTTCCGATAAGCATTAAGGGATCTTTTATATGCATCGTCCCAC
The DNA here is from genome assembly GCA_032355785.1 of Symmetromphalus regularis. Lineage (NCBI taxonomy): Eukaryota > Metazoa > Mollusca > Gastropoda > Neomphalida > Neomphalidae > Symmetromphalus > Symmetromphalus regularis. Next base: position 147 of record JAULBS010095005.1, on the reverse strand, counting down.
AGACAGGACATCACATACCACGGCCTTTGATAAACCAGTTGTGGACCACTGATAGGAACGGAAAATAGCCCACACTGCAAATGAGAAGTATCGATCCGATGACAGACAGCTTCACAAGCAGCTTCACATGCTCCGTTATATTTTTTA
>JAULBS010095004.1:0-32191 GCA_032355785.1 Symmetromphalus regularis | reverse complement strand
AGTTTAATACTATTGATTTTTTTTAAAGACTTTGGGTCACCCGGTATAGTTTGTAAACAGATGTTAAAAAGAAGTTCCATGACGACGTCATTTTACGTTCATCGGGAAATGAACAAAACTCGTTGCTAATGCCTTGACCAATGAGACGCCTTTAAACTGTAATGATCATAATAGAAATTTAATTATATATATATATATATATATATATAGTAATAATCAGGAAAAAAGTTTATCACAGTACATGTTTGAAAAGTTGTGTTAAGTACGCTATATTGTAAGATATTCGGTTAGCGGTACTTATTTTAAGGAAAGCTGCAGTAATTCTGAAGTGGGATACAAATATTGTTAATATTCGAGATCCAAAATTAGACCATATTATAAAACAGTGAGGGAAGGGAGGGATGTTGGGGGCCACTAGAGTTAAGTTATTAGCTTCAGATCCGCCTATGAGTTAAGGCGTGAGTTTCCCAACAGTGTCTGTGACAGCCAACATCTGTCGTTTCTGATCACTATAAAAATAGGACACGTTGGCAAACGTTACATTATTAGCCTACATTGCCGTGTTGGTGACGACATCGTTAGAAGATGGTAATGATGATGGGGTTACGACTCATGGTTTTTATTCTTTTCACGATGCAAACTGCAGTGAGTATGGGGCCTGGAAAGTTTGCCATGAAACATGATCTGAAAATTTTAGAATCTCAAAATGAAGCAGAACTGATGAAAAAACGAGGTTTGTATACTAGTTTAATACAATTACAACTAAAAAAATATCATAACATTGGGCAAAATAAAAGTAACAACTTACGAGTTACGAAGGATTACGGATTATCTGAAATTAATGTAAGGCGCAAGCTTCAGAAAGAAAATTAATTTTATGACGGACAGATAATCAGGAAATTTTTTCGGCACTGAATTACAGATTATCTGTCCATCATGAAATTAATTTTCTTTCTGAAGCTCGCGCCACCACCGTCGCCGCAATCGCCTGTATATTTCATTAGTTACACTAGAGTTAATCTTATACATGCATAACAAAGTGGCAGTCTTACAGCACATATTTGTGTTTAAATGTATTGCATACACACACACACAGACACACACAAACACACACAAACACATACACTCACACACACACAAACACACACACAGACACACTCACGCACACACACACAGACTCTCTCACACACCCGCACACTCACACAACCTCCATATCATTGCATAGGGAAATATTTAAAAGTGCTTTCAACTTGTTGGTCATAGTCTTTTTAATAATACTTATGTAGAACTATAGAGTATACCATCAATTAAGTTCAAAGAAGAAGATATTTAAAGCAATCTACTGGTATACTTAAAACAGCAACATGTGACCTTATGGTGGTGGGGAAGGGGGGGGGGGGGGCATATTCATCTTGGAGAAGATGAACCTTACTAAAACGGAACCCATTTTCGTTATCGAGAGCGGAAAAGTTATCCATAACAACAATAACAAAATACATATAAAAATATCAAACGGAAATCCTTCTAATTACAATTGAATACAAAATCCTTTAAAGTTTTCAATACGCATGGTTGAATTATTGAGAAGTGCATACCTTTTCCCATTAGTTCGTACAAGAAGAATTCTTCAAAATGAGTTCATACAGTGTGTAAAGCGGTTTTGCGGTTCATACTTCCATGTACCTCAAACATTATCAAGTTCAATTCTTAAATGAAGGTGTGTGTTTTTTTAAGTCACATGATGTCATTTGGATCAATCCAACTATTTATAACAAATGTGTATTTACAAAATGGAATTATATAGAAATGTTTATTTTCTAGGAACAGTGTTATTGCTGCAGTCTCTCACTGTTAACAAGCAACCTGCTAGTGACTGGAGGACAGGTAAGTTTAGTTTTATTTTACCAGTAATTTACCCTATCCATTGTTATTCCTACAACTAACTAATAAATTATTTTCATTGATTTTAATGTTCTATTTACAAAATATTAAGAGTAAAAAGGAAACTATTTTTCAGGGCACTATTTATCTGTGGGACCTGACAAAAGGTGAGCTATTGAGAAAAGTGAAAATAGATGATTCTGACAATGCAGCATTCGTCTACCATCTTCAAGTGGTTGGAAACATGGGTGTGGCCTGTGATCTGGGGACAGACATTAAAGTGGTTCACTTTCCCACAATACTTGAAAAGGCTGAATAATAACAGTGCAAAATGGAAATCCACATCACGTTTGGTGATTTAAACAAGTGTAATGTTTCACAATTTAAGCAACATCATTTTTTTCATGAATTCAGAAATGAATGTCATATTTTATAACTTCAGCGAGTCATGTTCAGCAAAGCATGTCATTTTTCACAACTTCAGCAATGTAGATCATATTCCATAACTTCAACAACGTGACCGTTTTACAAGTTCAACAACATATTTCACAAATTTGGCAAAGTGTCAGGTTTTCGGACTTCAGCAATGTGGTGTATAATTTCAGCAATTCATTTAATAAATTTGGCAGTTTCATGTTTCCTGACTTCAGCAATGTAATGGTGTACAATTTCAGCATTATGTTTCATGAATTTGGCAGTGTCCTGTTTCCTAACTTCAGCCATGTATTTCATAACTAGCAGTTTTTCATGATGCAATTATGAATTGTATATTTCTTAACATCAACATTGTACAGACAGCAAAATCAAAACAGATATACTGAACTCTCCTGCTGTTTAGTAATGTCCACCGATCTATTATATAATGAACAAATGTTTCATTTTTTACGCATAGCATCATGTTAAGTTTAAAGTGCTTCCAAAGCTAAACCTACGAACATACAAGACCTACCTGATATATCATCCTGTGTCCAAGACAATTTGCTTTTTTTTAATTATAATTGCACCATACATCAAGTTATTGAAAATCAGATCTGCTTCTGGATGTTATTTTATTTGATCCCGGTCTAAATGATTCTTGAAACAGTCGGGGAATGATCTCTACCCATAAAAATCATCTTTACTGATCAGGAGTACTTGTTGAATATGTGATTTTAAAAGATGTACTTTTTCTTTACATCTTGTGCATCTAACAATAAGGTATGGTAAGGATTATTGTTGTAATAACTAATTACTGAATAATGATCTCAAGTGATTTCAATGGCACAGCAGTTTTGTAATAACCGTCAGTTAAACAAAACAGTGCCATTTTAAAATTGTTGTAGTTTCAAAGCAGCAGGTATCATGTATTGATTTGTGTGTGTAATGTATGTCATTTAAAAAATTTAAATTCATTCTGATCAGATACCAATCTATTCAATAATGTTGACATTTTAAATTTCAAGGGAAAGTAACATACAGCAAATCGTGAAGAAATTGAATATGTTTCATTTTAAAATTTTGCCATTTGCAAGAGATGCAGCATTTTTTTATTTATTTTTTTTAAAAGTTATTAAACCAAAGATGAAATAAAAGTAAAAAAATTCAAAGAATGGTATATTAGTTTTAATACCACAATGCAGTCAGCACCTATTAGGCGTATGGGCAGCATACCTATGTTTACCATTATTAAAAAAATTATCTTTTTATATGCAGTTTCCCAGAGACAAGATGGTCCATTCTACAGCCCATAACATGCATGTGCATTAGTATTAAATGTTTGGATTAAACCTTAAAGATGTTTGATGAAACTATATTTATAATTCTTTCTTTATGGCAGTTTATTAGATGTGAAACATGTTGACAAATGGATTTTCCATATTTTTATTTTACTTTTATTCTGACTTAATTTTGTTTTCATTAATATATTAGAATATATTTTATTATTAAACATCTCTTTTGTTGAGTATCTATTAGTAAAACTTTCTAGAATACATTTTATCACACTTTTTACTGACAAAACACTTGTATAGTGTTAAACATTTTAAATATCACCTGCATTTCTGTTAATGGAATTTTTCACTTCTGTGTACACTTGTGTACAATCATTTGTATATCAATGTGAAATAAACGAAATGTTAATTATGTGAAATGTTTTGTGTATGAATGAAATATTCATATGTATCGTATATATGATAGTAAGAATATTTATTTACATAGTGTGTACAAATAAAATATATTATTGACTATAATTGTTCTTTTATTTTATCAATATTTAATAGAATATACAGTTTTACTTAGCATTAGTGCCATACAAAATTTATAGACCATAATATTTTATGAAATGTTTTATTCCAAGCACGAGGAAGACAACTTGAGCATGGTAGCCACATATTTATATTGAGATATTTCCAGTTCATCTAATAAAAATGCAAATTTCACGAGGTTTATTTAGTTTCAAGAAAAGCACATACTATAACTCTGAACAGCTATTGCATCATAAGTCAAATTATGGATGGCATTTAAATAATAAAATCTTTTTAAAAGAAAATTCCTCACGTTTTTCCAGATTAGTGTCCTCCCAGTTGAGTAAAAGGAAAGAGAATAATACAACTTTCAAGCAGTCAAAGAAAGGATTGTTTGCTTAGCACACTTGTTTACTGACTCGCTGTTCGGTGCCAAAAGTGTTTGTTACTCATGGTCTTCAGATGAAATGACCAGATAGGCTATTCTTTCCAAATAGCAAGGGATCTTTTACAAATGCTTTCCTACAGAAAGGACTGCACATACATATACCTCAGCCTTCGTTACACAAGTTCTGGAGCAGTCTAGAATGAGAAAAAGGGTCTGCTGTTTCATGACCCAGGTGCAATGATGTTCTGTTCAGAAATGTTTAGGAGACTGGGATAATGCTTGCCCATAAGCTGCATTACAGAAAGTCGGTCTTTGAGCACTTTATAAATTATTAATAGCATATAATTATTACTGCATAAAATTTTACTCGTAACAAAATATCAAAAAGGTGGTAACACAAACTATAAAAAGTCAATTTGTTCATAAAGTTCTTTTTGCAAAGCTTGCATTTCATAAAGAAAGTTGTCCTCATGAGTACTATCGATGCTGAAAATGGAAGTATCGGGCACTTGGGCTTCTGTATCTGCCATAAAAAAAGAAGGTAAACGTGTTTACAATAAAAATATATATTAAAAAAAACTCTTTTATACATGTATCTAAAAATATGTTACTATAACAATTTGGATTGTTCACTTTAAAACGTGACTAACAATAAAATTGTGAATACCTGTAACTAAATATTCACCTGGTGGAATAATTGTACCAAATTCTGAGACTGTGTCTGTTTCGATGACGTTTGATGTTTGCTTAGGAAGAGGAGACTCGTCACAGAAGGTGATATCAATTCCCAGCTTGCTTTGTCCAACTGCCACATCTGCAGAACATAAAGATTATAATATAGAGAATAACTAGTTAATGTCGAAAGATTATTTTATATTATAAAAGTTAGAATGAAGAATTATCTTTATAACAAAAAAATGGTGAAGCGAAGCATTTTATTCCTGTTTTAACCAAAGTATTGTACTATTAATACAATTAAACACACTGTTTTGTTGATAAGTATGCCGTCATGTATTTCAGAGATATAATTGCGTCAATGCTGTCAAAGGGTTATTTTGTTTGTTTAACAAAAGATCGTCTCTAAATGCAGTGTCAGAGGATATGGTTCAGCTGTTATACACCAAGATGGCTTTTCAAGATCAAGTAAAAGACCATTAACTAGTATACATAAGTGTTTCTTTTTTATGCAAAAATAATATGACATCTGACAATGAATAATTTAAGTGTTACAAAGTGCACTCTTGCACTTAATGTTTTCAGTGGACCCATTTGCAGTTTGGGCTATTTTCCATTCCAACCAGTGGTTCATTAAAAGCTGTGGTATGTGCTGCCCTGTCTGTGGGACGGTGCATATAAAAGACCCTTTGCTGCTTATCGGAAAGAGTAGCCTATATGGTGGCAGTGGGTTTCCTCTAAAATCAGTGTCAGAATAACCATATGATTGACGCCCAATAGCCGATGATAAGATAAAAATCAATGTGCTCTAGAGGTGTCGTTAAATAAAACAAACTTTACTTTTTCTTGCACTAAATTATTTTTGTGGTACTAAATAAATGTAATAGTTTAGTTTTTCAAGTGTCATAAACTAATTTTAAACAAGAAGTCTACGTAGTTAGGACAGATTTCCAAATTATATACCAGTTTTCACAACATACTGTATTTATATATTTAGGTATTTCTTACATTTAATGCTCACCTTCTTCAAGACAACAAAGGTTGCTTTCTTGTTCCAGGTTACCTAACAGTTCCATCAGATCCAGAGATTTCTCTGATTCAACTAATAATTGAAAAAATGCTTAAATTATTTCCAACACAAAAACCTACAACCAGAACATTTACAAAATGTATTTCAGTTTTTTCATAAAAGTATTTATTTTTCTTTTATATGACATTGGTTATTGCTTTTTTTGGCATGATATTTAAAAAAAAAGAAGAAAAAAAAAGTTTAAAACAAATCAGTAAAAATGATAAACACTTTAATTTATATTTTAGGGGTCATTTATAAATATCATTTTCCTATATATATATAAAATGTACCAATATTTAATCAGTCTGCAAATTAGTACACTTAAAATCTAATTTAGTTTTTTTGAAGAAGAGGAGGGGGAATTTCAATCAACATTTCCTTCTCATATATACTAAGAACTAAGTAGAATCACAGTTAACTGCACACACAAACTATAACAACACATTTAAGAAATTCTTACAATCATTTAACTCTGAGAATAAAAAAGTTTCACAGCCATTTTCTGCTTGAAGATTCTTTGCTGTATGCTGGATAACTTCACTCGCAGCAGTATGTTTTTTATCCTGGGATTTTTTCTTGTTTATTTTTGGTTTAGCTATCTTTATGTGCTTGCTGTAATCCTTTCCTTTGACATAAAGTTCATATGGATATAAATATCTGAAAGACAACACTTTTACCATTAAAATAGATACAAAAATATAAACCAGACTCATTATACAGATGAACCTGCAAAATAGGACAGTCTGTGTAACACCTACCTCTACTCAGGGCATGTATTTCAAACTGCAGGCGACTTTTCTCGACAATGTCATGCAAACACCTGTATACTGTAGTTTTTCGTAACATGATGAGCAATGGCGGTGCTAAGCAGAGATTTTGAAGAGCTAATTGGGAATAAATATTAGTTTAGGGTTTACCGAAGGTGAGGATTTTGATTCTGAATATCAGGAGCGAATAGCGAGATAATTTTCAAATAACATTTTCGAATGACACCAAGTGTGAGGGCGAGTATATGGTGTTGAATGTAAGCGATCCGACCATAAATACGAATTACGAAGTGTAGCTTATGTTTTTTTGTGTATTTGTTTTTACACATTTCTAGATCGCAAATTATGCACCTACAAAAAAAGCCCTTCAAAACCCAAAAATAATATTAATTTGTTCACACCTTTATGTTATTTTATTGTTTTGTTAAGTTTTAAAGTCAAAATATTTGATCAAAATGAGATACCTCAAACTGATTTTTCTCAAAATTAATCCAATTTTTGGGGGAAGTAACTTAAAAGAATTCAGTAGTCTAAAGGTTAAGGGTTATTAACATACTTAAGGAAATCAGGTGTTAATAAAACAAGCTGCATACTTCTTATAATAGTTTTTGGCTAATCCACCTACACCAGTGGGTACATCAGCAACTTCTCGATAGACAGCTGTCCAGGAGCGGTCTGAACACACCTAAACATATTAATATAATTAATTATTAGTACGGTACCATATGAACAAAATTTCTACTTTATATAAGCAAGTTGCTAGATGGCAAAACATTTTTAAGAATAATATATAGCATATCTTTTTTATTTTATTTATAAAGCATAATATAACACATAATAAGGTTTTGACACAATATGTTTGTTTTTTAATACTGCAATAATGTATTTTGCAAAGCACCCAACAGGCTATAGCTACTTTACCAAAAAGATGTATTTCAGGTATTGTGTAACTTCTTATTTTTCAACATCTATTATTAAATAAACCTACAGCAAAATGAGTTTATATGTTATTCAAATGTGAAAATAAACAACCAAAACTGTTTTCCAATTTCATTCTCTTTCAAGGTCAGATTTAAAATGGAATCACACTTTTTAGATTGTAAAAATTTACCCCATGATTTACAAATTAAAGCATCATGAAAACTAAAAAAAATGTTGGAAGAATAACTATGGAACAGTATATATGTTATTAAAAAATATAGAAAGTGTTTTAGACATATAACCTTTTTATAACCACCTCGTTCATGGACAGCCAGGAACAACTGGAATAATGTTATTGGTGTTTTGTGCCAGATTGGTGGACGACAAATCTTTATATTATTTCGTTTCATGAAGCGATACACATCATGATCAAAAGCTCTTTCGTTTCTTTTGTACATCTATAATGAGGAAAAAACAAGTTTTACAGTGTATAGCTTTTATTAATTAACAATTTCTGAAACATCAATGAAATGTTCATAAACAAGTCAATTTTACTCAGACATTTTTATTTTCACTATAAGTTAAAATATAACTGTTGACCAATAGAATTAACTTTGTGCATTATCATTGCCAAATTTTTCAAGATGGCAAATTTGTACAGGAAAATATCCATATCTGGTCACTTATATCCAGGCCTATGACTTACCTCAACATCTAGAACAAACTTTTCCTCTTTAGAATGATCAGCAAGTGAATTTGAAGAAAAATTTAGCTGCACCTTACTTCCATCAACATCACTAAAATTAAGATGTTGTATCACTGGACTCTCAGCTTTATAATGTTCAGCTGATGCTGTAACATAATTTTCATCTGATGCATCACTTTTTAAATATTTACTGTTTTTGATCTGATTTCTCTGTTCTCTAAGTGGTAAGCAATTCATTTGATGGATTGACTTAGTAGAATCACTTTCTCCAACTTTAACTTTCTGTTTCAATTTCTCCACTCTTACAATTTCAGCAGATTTCGATCCTGAACGCAAACTGAAATTATATTTTCCTTTTAATTCTTCTCTTACTGAAAAATATTAAAATAAGACTAACAGATTTATACTGAATCTAGAAATGTATCCAGCTTTGTTCACTAATGCAATATATGTGCAAGACAATGTCAAGAATTGAACATGTAGTTCTTAAGAAACAGAGGCCCAGTTTCTTGCTGACCATTCGACTTCGATTCATAGTTCAAACTGTGTATACATATGCTAAAATGAAAGTTTAAAACTGTGGATCTATGTCCAGCCTTCAATAAAATATCAAGCCTTAGGGTTGTTCAAGAAATGATAATACATTAACCATAGATAGGAGGTGGGCAGAGGTGATGGGTAATTTTCACACACCTTTACGTTCTTTAATATCTCTTCTTAATTTAATTGTATTTTATACAGTGGTAATAATATTAACCCACCAACCATAGATTAAAAATAAACACTGCCTCACACACCAAAATTTAATTTCAGTAACATCCCTAAACAAAAAATACATTTAACAGATTGTAATTCTATAGTCTTACCACATAACGAAATGTCAGTAGATCTAACTTCATGATTTGGTAAATATTCTTTTGGTAAAAATTCACATTTTTTCAGTCTTTCTGACAGAGACATTTGCTGTAAATGTTCAGCCTCCTTTATAGCATATTGCACGGTTTCAGTTTTTCTGTATGTCTGCTTTCCTTCTTTTTGCTTACATGTCAGTGGTTTCTTTTGTATCCCTGATCTTCTTTTTAACTGTAAAAAAATAAATAAATATATGTGACAGAAAACTCATGCTATTTCATAATATTTTCAATGCGGTGCTGTCATAGATTTGCTATATTTTATGGGAAATCAAACTCGATTTCCTATGATTTTCTTTTATGGTAATATTCTGGGAATTAAGATTCCTAGATTTCTATTTAAAAAAACCCACCCATTCCCCACCACCCTTCCCAAAGAAATACAAAAATAAACCCTGTTTTAAGATACTGTAATTCTAATTAAAATCAAAATACCTGTCGAAAGACCATCTTTTATTACTTCTTTGGATGATTGCTTAATACAAGTTTAACTGACATATGATCCTAGTAAATTTTAGAATTAAATTTCTGTTATTGATTTTAAATTGCAGTTATGTATAATTAATATAAACACAAATAGATAAACAGTTTTCAATTAAAAAAAATAGTAGCCAATTTTATTATAAGCGTCAAAAATTAATGTTAATATCTATTATTTCCATACTCAACCTGAAAACTGTTTCCCGTTTTAACTTGTTTGTTTTCTAATACTGCTTTTCCAAACTTGTCAACTGAAGAAGCCTTGACCCAACCATGGCTATGTGTCTTTCCCAAAAACTCAACATGATATGTATAAGGTTCACCTGGTGAAGTAAATGTCACAAATAAATCGTTGCTTGGATCCCTCGTAATGAGAGCAGGCCATCTGCAACATATAATCAATTAACCATGATAATTTTTCATTCCTTTTTGGATAAAAGATTTCTAAAAATTTATGTTGTATGTTAACAATTTGTGCCAGGGAGGTTCAGAAAGCAAGAACTAAAAAGATCCCAATATCTAAAAAAGTAAGCTCTTATGTTAACACAGAAAATAATACAAACATTTCAAAACCAAGTGAAAAAGAAAAATGAAAAAAAAAAAGAAAAAAAAAAAAAGGGGAAAAAGAAATTAAAAAGTAAATGAAATAACAGAAAAGAATTAAGGAAGAAAAACACACACCCACTACTAACATTCAAAGTACAGTATTGTCACTTTATTGGAATATGAACAGATTAACCAGAAAATCCAAGAATTATGGTCCTGCACCAAAATATAACATGTCAAGGGACATAACACAACAGTTGTAAACTGGAAAGTAATAAAACGTCCATGCAGACTGAAACTGAAATAAATGCATTCACAATATATATATTTTTAAAAAGACTATACAAGTAATATACAGTCAAAGAAGCCAATTTCTGTCTTTTTATTTGTTTGTGACTGGTAAATCAACATGAATAATTACTTGCAATATCCTGGAAATTTTGCCAACACTAGCATTCCCTCTGTAAAAGCGGACTTAATGTAGACAAGCCCAACTTTCTTTGCAGTATTATCATACCAGCGAGTATTTTCCTCTGGCACATCACATGACCTAAACTTCTTATCTTTATTCATAAAACAAAACCATTTTGATTCATCTGTGACACTCTTCACTTCCGTCTCGGTAACTTTTCTCCATTTCATGCAGAATTCATTATCACATTGAATCCAGTGAGTTGATTCCAACTTAAAACACAATAGAGAACACAACACAAAACTAAGTTTAATATTGTTTACACATAAAAAAATATTAAATGTAACTATACCATTTCATAAACATGTTTCTCTGAAACACAAAATCTCATCAAATGTCACAATTCGTAAAAATATAGTACACAAAAATTCATGAAAGATGCCAACAGTTTTAATACATAAGAATAACTATCCCATATTTTATTCCAATAAATGTTGTGTGCATTCATATTTATTTATTTATTTGTTTGTTTAATGACACCACTAGACCACATTAATTTGTTTAACACTGGCTATTGGATATCAAACATTTGGTATTTTTGAAACTTAATCAAATGTGAGCCAACCTCCAATGGGTTTTGAACCATGGTCTTCAGCTTGAGAATCTGATGTCCTACTACTGAACCACAGAGGCTCAGACATTCATATTTAATGCACTCATTTATATAAGATGAAAATCAATACATAAAAACTTGATATACAGATCTAATTATATTATATTTTAGCAAATACATCTGAATACAACCTGAATCAAATGACCCTAATTACATGTAAATTACCTGTTTTCTCCATTCAGCAATTAGTCCTAATGAAGTCTGTGATGAACTGCTGGTATAATGACTTCTAACAACTGATGACACCTTATTCTTTTTAAAACTTTCAAGCTGTGATCTTGTTGCAGTATCCAAAGCCCCCAAAGCAGATGGATTTTCTAACACTATAAACCAATAATATTTATAAAAAGTGAACGTAACAAATCAGAAAGCATTCTTGAAAAACATCACAACTAACAAGATTTAAAGAATTTTTTTTAACTTTTAACTCGATAAAACTTTCATCTATACTCCATTTCAACTCTAGTGTAAATGGATCATTGTTGAAAACCTTGGTTTGTGAACATAAGGGAAAAAGGACTGTTTTTAAAATAAAATTCAGCAACTCAAAAATTATACAGGCAAGTCAAAATGTAGATCTGACTCACTCAAATGGCAAGTGTACACCCTGCTATAGAATATTTTACCAATGGTGACACATCCAAGAAAACAACACCTATAGGCTCAGCCATTATATCATATTTAACAATAGAATCAAAGTACATTGACAACATCGATAAAAATACATTTTCCTAAAATTAGACTGCCAAAGAAACAAAAATGGTAGGCTCTGTCACTACTCACTATATTACATTTATCAAAAGCGATACATGCACTAATTTGTAAGGGAACATTATTGTATTGATTCCATCACTATAGGCACATTCTATCTCAATTTCTGCACAAAACCTAATATAGCATGTAATCATCATACTTACTTAGCCTTTTTAAACCTCTTGTAAGGACAGGCCTTTTTGAAATGGAACTGATCATTTTTATAGTTCTCTCTACTGTATAGAATGAATGACATCTATATAGAGCTGCAGCAGATTGACCAAACTGAAATACAAACACATTTGGTAATTATTCTAATTGTATCTGTTAGCACCCAAAGAACCAAATATATTTACTTTTACCGATGACACACCCTTAAACTTGGTAATGACCAATGTCTGCCATCTTGGATTCCAAGTGGGAAATATTGTGATAACTATTTTTATTCAAGAATAACTGTTACTAATAAAGCACATGCAAGTTGAACACCATATTTTGTTAAAAGAAACATTATTGTTATCAAACATAATGCAATGCAATGCTAGTGTGAAATTTCTAATTGACAATAATTTACTAAATTATTTCATTGATGATTAAAACAAAGTGATGTTCCTAAATATTAATTTAAAAATTTATACATGGAGACATTTAGTCCTAGCCATTGTTTTAAATGTGATTTGCATAAAAGAACAGAATGACATTTTCTTTTATACAACTGTGATTTGAAAATTTACAGTAACTAATGAGTCTAGACATTTAAGTTGTTTTCACCATTTTAATAAAAAAATATTTACAGCCAAAGTGACAATTCTCAACTGACTTTTTTCCAGTGGAAATGTTTGGAAATAATGTTTTCAGACCTTTTTACATCAACCATTTTCCAATGCAGTACACCCAGCATTTCGTACCTTAATTGGCACTCACAATATATATCATTATATCCCCACAACAATTTTCTATTTGTTTATCTAGAAAAAAACATAGATGTGAATTCACCATCAGTGAAAAAGATCCTGTGCATCATGGAGAGAAAAAAAAATTTTTTTTTTATAAAAAATAAGAGCCTGAAATGGACTTCACATTATATATTTTAATAGTGTCCAATATATTTAAAAAAAGAAAAGTAATGTCAGATCAAATTACACTTCACATCATGTCAAGATGGTATGATCATTTCTAACAATAACAACTTCCAAGTAAAAGAGAAAACAGTTTTGTAAATAAAACAAAAGGTCAAATTCTTATGCAAATTTTGAAGAAAATATTTTGAATATTGAATTTGTATGACATATTTTTACACTTTTTGACTTTCTTGTTACCGTAGTAATTATATAATTAAGGTTATGAAGTACACCGATACAAAAGGTTTAAAAGACGCTTTGTTTATCCTTTTGACGTTTATTTCTTTAAACACACTGGTGCTTCAATGGGCCACTTGTGACGCAAAGTATAAGCCTAGGCTTAACAATGGGTGTCAGACCACATCCAAACCTCATAAGTATACAAATAAAATGTTATCATATGACCCTTCCCATCTCCAAAAAGAACACAATTAATCTTTCACTAGCACTCATTGACACCGACACACCCCAACCCACCCTAATATCCTTTCCAAAAAAAGGAAGCTGATGTGCTTATGTACATTATTTTGCATTTTAATATGCATAGTGTTTAAGTAGTCAAGATTTTAAAAGAGAAAATGAAATAATTACATGCAAAGCAGTAAATAAAAAATGTTTATATCCATTAATTTTCAAATAAATGCTTAAAAACAACCTAAAACAACTTCTGCGGAAGCTGCAGACGATTTTCGCAAAGTATTATGGGATTATAATAAAAAGTCACGTGCGCGGCTTATTCGATTGGCATACATCAATCATATGTCTGTACAAACACTACCAACAGAAAAAACTATTAAAAGGGAAATGCCATTGTTGCAGGTGTCAGTTGTTCAAAAAAATATTTATTTTGAAATGTATTTAATTTAAATGAATATACCCTCTATTATATGAAAACAACAAGTTACTAACAATAAACAATAGTCTAACAGATAATAAGCTAATATAATACTATTTATATGAACATGGAGGCAGTATTCGTTATGGTGAAACAGTCACCTTACTATGGTTGCACATCATTTTATTCGAGTACGTAATACTTTTGATACTATGAAGGTAGTAGTTACGCCATTATGTTTGTAGGTATCTATTTGTTTAAAGGTGTTTATCAAAACTGTATGTAAAAATATAAAAAATATGCCACTTGTAACTAGACATTTTTTTTTTATGTATAATAATTATAAATTCAAAATAGATAAAGTGGCAGTCTTCATAAAATATTTTAACTTTATTTTCACGAGAACTATTGATAGCAGAAGTAACTATTTTTTACGGGTGTGACTATATCATTGTGTCTTGTTACTAAATCCATTTACTTTTGGGGATACACATAACGCCATTACCTGTATCTACACTAGGCTACTGCACGTCTTTTACAGTTGTTTCTAACCGTTCCCAGCTCAGGTTGTTTTTCTAAATTTCCCTCTCTACTGTCCTTCGTGTTTTTTGTCTTCCTCTTTTCCTTTTTCCAGCAGATGTCCATTAGAGTGGCACTTTTAGTATTTTGATATCATGTCTATTCCAGCACAATTTTCGGCAAGGGACTGTGGATGTTTGCTTTTTGAGTTCATCATTAATTATGAAGTTAAGCCAGAAGATGCCGAGGATCCTGGGGAGGCATCGATATTGAAAGACTTCAAACCTGATTATTTCCAGGATTCTGCTCCATATATAAGGGCACTCAGACTATTGCTTTTAAAACAGCAGACTATATTTTTCAGACTTTCTTCCCCGCTTTCTACATGTTTCAGAAAGTCTGACTGGCCTTAAAGATATTTGATCTTATTTCTGCTTCATTGTTTCCAACGACTGCTATTTGAGAGTCAGGAAACGTGGAATCAACTACTTTTACAATTTCATCAGCATTACTGTTTCGTTGGATTTATTACTAAAATATGTTAAATTATGGAACACCCTATATTATATAACATAACAAAATATATTTCTGACAATAATAGGTGATAACCTGGAGCTTTAGGTCTACATATGTTGTTAGATCAAAGCCAAACCATATGTTCGACCAAGACATAATTGAATGTGATTATTTAAAACTCTGACCACATGACAATGCTTGTTTACCTATCTTGGACAGAACTCCCAAAGGAAGTCAGACGACAAAACTTCCATAACATCGTGTTTACACCGCATCTTTGTAAGCCCACAAAGTTGTGATAGTATGTACTCACATTCAGGCCCGCGTAAAACTGGTAATAGGCCCAGGGCACACGGGAAATGTAGGCCCCCATTACAAACTACTCATTAAGTATTTTTGTACTTAGTACTAAATACCAGGGGATGTAGGCCCCTCAAAATCATAGGGCCATGCCAACTAACTTGTCTGATGCCGAAGGGTGAAAATCCGTTCCAAAAAGTGGGGGAGGGGGGGGGGACGGAACATACCCTTGTCCAAAAAGTATGGGGGGGACGGACCATCCCGCTGCCCCCGCCACTCCCCCCAACATTACAGACCACTTGTATACTTCGGTATATTTACGCTAAGACGACATGATTAAGTGTTACATTGATACAATAAAGAGAAATACTGGTAAAGATTATTATTTATTATTTAGGCATTTTAATTTTAATTTCACTGACATTTTCAGTTTTTCTAAGCAAAAAGTGGGTGAGTGGGGATAATTACTGTCAAAAAAGTGGAGGAAACGTGTTCCCCCCGTCCCACCGGGATTTACGCCCATGCTGTTGCTCCTCCCCTCCACCTTTGTTCTGGCCTGCTCACTTTACATATAAATGTCATGTCCGCGTTAAAGATAATAAGTGTGTTCGCACGTGTGATGCAGGATCACTGAGGTTCCATAAAGAAACACAAACTATTTAAGAGGAAAATAACAAGTAATCTTTATTCTTAATTTTCCACATAGGAAAACGAGTCATATAATGATCTGTTTTATAACACGATTACCAATAATGTATGCGTACAGGGCCGTAGCTAGGGATTTTTTTGGGGGGAGGGGGCGGAGGGGGGGCAGATACGTTCTTGGAACGGACGAGTGTCAAGAGGCTTTTCATCAGGACTGGCGATTAGTTGTCAAAGACAATCGTAGACAAATTTAAACTGTCTACCTAAAACTCCCCAGACAGTGAAGAGGAGTATTTTCTTTTAAATTTGTTTCTGTTGTTCTCTACTGCTTTTTGGGGAGGACAACTGCTCCCTTACCCCCTCTAGCTACGGCCCTTGCGTAAGAAGTTTGTATCAGTTTATTAATAATACTATTAATATATCTTTTCTCTAGATAATTTTCAGATATTCATACATATAAAATAATTAAAAAATAATAATAAATTTTGTACGCTGTTGAAACTTACCCCTACAACAAACGTTTGTAAAATGTAAAGTCTAGATCACGTTACTATAGATACGGTACATCTCAACTCAGCTGGAGAGTTGCGTTGTGTCGTGTAGTATGCATTGGGTTTACGTCCCGACAAACATCACATGTTGTGAATTGTCTACGACGCAACCAAACTGTCGTGTAGTATAATGTGAACACTTTACACGAAGCTATCAATGGCGGATCCAAAAAATCCGATGCTAATAATACGAGGCCAGATTCTTTAAAGGTAA
The DNA here is from genome assembly GCA_032355785.1 of Symmetromphalus regularis. Taxonomy (NCBI): domain Eukaryota; kingdom Metazoa; phylum Mollusca; class Gastropoda; order Neomphalida; family Neomphalidae; genus Symmetromphalus; species Symmetromphalus regularis. The sequence continues at coordinate 15,083 of JAULBS010095004.1, read as the reverse complement.
AAAAAAAATAAAAAATAAAAAAATAATAAACTAAGTTATAATCTCAAAATTTCGGTCCCGGGCCTATTGGGCCCCGCCCTAGATCCGCCACTGGCTATTCAACCGATATCTATTAGTATCCACTAAAATGTCTACCTAATTGTACTGGGTTCATCATGGATTTTGGTCGCGGTGTCGCAATGATTAACCTATCAGACTCTTGACTGGTTGGTACTGAAAACAAATCTCAGTCGAGGCATGGGATTTTAATCTCAATACAGACTCCAACCCAGAGTAAATACTCCGCAAGGCTCAATGGGTACACCACTTGTGATCCATAACTGGTTTGTCAAAGGCCGTCATGGCCGTAGCCAGACCATGAAATCCACCGGGGCGAGAACATGATAATCTATAGTGACAATAGGGCTCTCAAGCCCCGTCGAAAAAAAACAAAACTACTGGGGCTCGCCCCGGTTGCCCCATAACTGGCTACGGGCATGGCCGTGATATGTCTTTCCTGTCTATGGTAAAGCGCATATGAAAGTTCCCTTGCTGCTAATAGAAAAGAGTAGCGAGTTTACTCTAAATAACGAGTCGTAAAACACCATATTTATTGTGTAAGTTTACAATGAAAGACGAGGTCGACTAGTCAGCGATCGTGAATAATCCAGCTGCGTTGCGTTGGGTCTTGTAATGTGATATAGATTGAATTATTAAAGAGACCGATTCTAAAAATCTTCCTTGTTATACTATTTATAACGTATTCCCCACTATTTTAGTCTTTGTTAACCATTGCAATCAGACATTACTAATAATTTAATTTTTGAAATATCCATTTTGGCACATCCTTGTTTCTGGTTGTCCTAGTATTTATATCATGTAAAACTAATAGTAGTTAGCTCATTACTAGGACCAATACTCGCATCTCAAACACCAGTGTGGCGGATCCAGAAAATCCATTTAGGGGGCACCATTAATAAATTATGATGACGATTCCTCGGATATAAATTAAAATCGCTACATGTACGGGAAAACCGGGCCCTTGAACCCCTAGATCCTCCACTGGTTATGTACTAGTATTTGCAAACAGAAAAACATCTTCACTAATTTTAACACTAAAATAACAGTGGCACCCACGAAGGTAATAAATAGTTGAATTGAACTGTCTGAACAAGCATTTTATTTAATATTGTTCTTTAAACATTCAAGATTTCCAATTATTATTATTCTTCTTCTCGCGGTAACTCCGCACGTGAGTCGCCACATTTGGTTTTTCGTTGTAAGTCCGAATAAATTGAGCTTGTCCTTTTGGTCTAGAGCTTCCCAAATACTGTGCAACTCTTATGTTGTTGACCGGTTCCGACTGTCTCTTTTGTTGCAAACGATTAGAAAGTTCCTTACGATCTTCGACAATAGGAATGAGTGCCATTTTTAGCGTATGTTTTTCGTTTCGTTCTTTACTAAGAACACTTTCTAAATGTTCGCATTCATCTTGCAAACTGTTCGTATGGTGAATAAGTGACGGCTTCAGCCCCACCTCTACTTTATAATCGTCCTCTGCCACATTTCTTTGGAAACCAAGAGTATCAATTTGTCGTTCTATCATATATCGTTGCAGACGATTTGCTTGGAATAAGACTTTAAGAGAATCGTATTTATTTTTATTTTTATCCTTAATGGCTCTAACCACTTGATCGGTTAATCGATCTCTGTCCTTTCTGAGCAGCTCAAGTTGCTTGTAAAGGTGACTTACACGACCATCAAGGTCTAACAAGTTCATGCCGAGATTGCTCGAGCGTTCCTCTCTCTCAAGAAGATGCTGGAGATCACCCATTCCTTTCTCTAGTTCCTTCTCGTGGTTTCTGATTTGGTTTTCCAGTAAGGACAAACGATGCGACATACTTTCCTCTAGCGATAGAATTTTCTGCAGCTTCAGGTTCAAGTCTTTCGTTCTCTTATCATCCAGCTGAAGCCATCTCCGAGCCAGCCATGCCGCTTTTTTAAACTTACACAAAATATCCGGAACGAAACGAAGCAAATTTTCAAGAGATTCGTCGTAATCTAGATCTCGCACGAATCTTTCACTATCCGGTGAAAAGAGATCTGGATCTATCGAGTCCTCAACATCTAGAAGATAATCCAGCTGTTCCCTGACGAACGACAAACGAGATGCCAGCTTATCCAACTCGGTGGTGTCATATAATGACTTGATATCAGCGAACTCATTGCTTAGCAACATCAACGCTGTTTTGGATTGCACCCTTTGTCGTGCTAAGCAGATTGCGTCGTCATCCAGTTCATCGGAGTTGTTGCTATCCCAGGTCTGACTACTACTTGGAGTATCTAATGAAAAATGACCGGAAAATTTAGAAAGCGTCGAAGATGAACCAATTCTGCGATCTCCTCCGAAATAACCACCTTGATAGAAGTAGTTAAATAACGGATGGAAGATTCGCTCAGAAAAATTGTTGTTAAGTTCACGTAAATAATCCAGGTACTTGAAGAACCACTGGAAATATCTTACGCATGTGTCGTTGGGATCACGTGTTTTGTTCTGAAGAGCTCGACGGAGGCTGGAAAGAGAGTTAATTTTTGCTGTAGTTTCAGAACGTTTCAGCAGAGTCAGGATCATGTTCTTCATGGTTTCAACCTTGTAGTTGTTACTGCTCAGAAGTACTTTGTCCTCAAACGCATCCACCTGCTGATACATGACGTCACTCCTGTACTTCTCATCCAGCATGAGCAAACGCAGCTGTAACAAGAAGAAAACAACTTATTAAATGAGCAGATCCTTCTTATTAAAGCCACTGACCTTGGTTATGTATTGTATTATTATATTCTTTTTTAGTATGATAGTTACACAGTCTCTAACGTAGCCAGTATTAGGCAGACGAGGCGCTTGCCTCGTCTGGAATTTCCGCAGGTTTGTTTTATTTTTTCCCCATGATACTGATATTTATTATCCACATGTTTCAAGCTCCCAGCGTCTGGGTTTGCCTCGTCGTTTTCCCTCTTTGGCTACGCACCGGACAATACTTATATTTACTTGTTTTGAACTCACGTTTATAAACTACATTGCCTTTCTGACTGACCTAATATTTGTAATCACTCAAAGTGTATTTTACACAAAACAGCAAAGGTAAGTACAGAAGAAGAAGGGTCAGTGGCTATGTCGCTAATATTAAAATATGAAGATTTATTTATTTTCCATTCAGTTAGACTTGAAGATTTATTTATTTTCCATTCAGTTAGACCTGCATCTAGCAACTAACCAAGGGACACCCCAAAATGTGGTTGTTTAGAACATGTGGTTTTTATATACAGGTTTAAACACAGGTAAAGCAGTATAAATTATATATATACATGTATACGTATAAGAAAAAAAAGCCTCACGCCCACAAGAAAAAGAAAAGAAATAAAAAATTGTCTAAATATCTGAAAACAATAATTACAGCAGTCATTAGATATTTTATACCTATGCGTTTATACTTACTTTCAATCATAACAGTCTAATAAGGTTTTGTGTAAACCATATTGTAATTGCTATACACTGAACATTTGGTATAAACCACTGTAATTGCGATAAAACATGGAAGGTACAGTGTAAAACATTGTAACTGCGAAACAACATGGAATATTAGGTGTAAAACATATTGTAATTACGGAAGAACACTGAAAGTTTGGAGTAAAAACATGTTTTTTTGCGATACCACATGAAATGTTTAGCGAAAAACGTATTGTAATTGCCACACAACATGGAACGTTTTGTGTAAAACTATTTTAATTACGATACAACATGAACCGTTTATATATAAAACATTATTATTGTAATTACGATCATCATGGAACGTTTTGTGTAAAACATATAATTATGATAGAACATGGAACGTTTGGTATAAAGGGAGCGGGATATAGCTCAAATGGTAGAATGTCAGCCTGTTAACCGGTCGGTCGTCAGATCAATCTTTCTCAGTGGACCCATTTGCTGTTTGGGCTATTTTCCGTTCCAGCCAGTGGTTCACAACTGGCTCATGAAAGGCCGTGGTAGATGTTGTCCTGTCTGTGGGACGGTGTATATAAAAGATCCCTTGCAGCTTATCACAAAGAGTAGCCTATGTGGCGGCAGCGGGTTTCCTCTAAATACATATGTCATAATGACCATATGATTGACTTCCAATAACCGATGATAAGATATAAATCAATGTATTCTAGAGGCGTCGTAAAATAAAACAAACTTTACTTTACTTTGTTTGGTATAAAAAATATTTTAATTGCAATACATTATTATTGTAATTACGATCACCATGGTACATTTTGTGTAAAACATATTGTAATAACGATTGAACATGGAACGTTTGGTGTAAAAATATTTTAATTGCGACACCTGGAACGTTTGATGTAAAACATTATAATACAAAATGGAACATAAAAAGAAAACGTCTACCGCCATATAAACTACTATTGGATTACTAACATTTATATACGTGTTTACACAAACCGAACAACATATCGAAAAGCGTTTTATTTACAAGTGGTGGTAATCTCCTAATAAATAATAACTTTCTTTGAAGGTGGAACTCCTAGTCAACACAAAATAAAGTTGGCTTAGCACGTGATCATCAATAAAAGGTTATACACGTCCATGTATATGCTAAATCTACAAGTGGTATACAAATATGACAACATTACAGTACACATGTTACATTCATAAACATAACAAATAAAATTCATACATGTCCAGTGTACATTACTTTAACATTTATTGCCAATACAATTTACTGTACGTGTACGCGGATTACAGACGTATGTCAGGGCGTATGTTTTATCCATGCACTGAATTAATTGTACACCATTTGGTACGTGTTACTTGGGTAGTCCATTGTGTTACGCTCCATAGCGACTTACAAACTACATATACATATAATAATATGATGTAATTACTCAGAACATATGAAAAAATAGCTCATCTAAAATTTTAACCGAATATATATATATATATTAGCTGTATATATTTATTATAAATAGTTAATTTAAGAAATTTTACATCCTTTGTTAAAATGAAATTACTTTAATTGTTATGAATGTGTTTCATGTGCCCGGGTATAAAATTTAGTTCAGATTAGGACAAAACTTACGAAAAAAACAACCAAAAAAACAACAACACCGTCACATATCTCATTTGGTACATGTTTTTTTCTTTATGTTTCTTTTCTGGGTGTTTTTTAAAATACGAAAAATCATTATTTTTATTTATTTATTTTGGCAATATAGCCCATCACATACAACTTTATATTATGGACTTGAAACTAAAATTGAATCTGTACGTAGGTTAAAATCTGCTGAATTTAAGCCTTACGGCCAGACTTAAAAACATTTAGCATTTTGTATGACGCTGTCTGAGATTTCTATCGCTCTCCCGTTGTATTGTAGAGACTATTATGTTTATTAGCTTCACATTCACCATTTTGCCATAATAAATGCTTTTTATGTCATTTTTAGTAAGGTGCACGAAATATGGCCTCCAAAATTAGCATTTATTTAATACATTACCTGTAAAAATGTTTTACACTGTTATCAAAATAGCCACTCAAAAGTAAAAATAAAAAAATAAAAATAAATAAAACACAAAAAACCCACCAACCACCCTTCTTTAAAATTTAATACAAATTCATAGTGTCATAGAAAAATAGGATCTTCTCAATGTTAAAAAAACCTTACCTTTTACGTGCACCCAAAACAAAATTATCTAGGAAAGGTTATGTGCACAGTAAATGAAAAAGATTATAAATACAATCATGTATATATTGTCCAATGTTTATACACCGATTCCACACTTTTTGTATACTCAGCCAAAAAAGAAAGTATGCATGTAACCAATAGTCATTTATTTTATAAATCAGACGACCTTCGTAGCAGAAATTCGCGAATTAGATAACCATACCATTTAGGAGGTGTGTGTGTGTGCAGTAATATCACAAGTTGCACTTGTGTTTACTGTGATCAGCCGATGAAACAAAACTATTTCAACATGCATACTTTCTTTTTTGGTTGAGTATGTTAGTAATTCCAAATACTGTATGCCCAATTTAATGAAATAATAGACATGCCATAAGTTATATGACTGAAAGGAAATTATGTTTGTATTCATTTTTTTCATACACATTTCGATCAATATACCTGATAGCATTATGCATCGACCAATAGCATGTGCACACTATAGTTAATGCATAAATCTGCACATTTCATTGTGCACATAACATTTAAACACACTTGTAATGCCAGCTGAAACTATTTTATTAAAATATATAATAAAGCGCCAATAATAGGAGGAAATTAAAAGTGTACGAAACCACAGATATTCAAGCTTTTTGAGGAAGATACATGTTTGTTTAACGACACTAAGCACACTATAAACTAAAGGGCAAAAGAAACGACACCAAAAATAAGAATAAAATATTTTGGACATTTGGATATTTTGTTTAAGGCTTGTGTAGATTTTGTTTTCATTGCTGCTTAAATTAAATTATGGCATTTATGTCGACTATACATCTGTTTTGCAAATACAAATGTTATTTTCAGTTTTGTGTGGTTCCTCAAAGTTATCGTTAAATTATCCTTGGTATCATCTCTTTTGCCCGTTAGTGTATATGTAAGGGCTATTGTGGTGTCACACGAAGGTAAATACATTACATTTAGAGGAATATGATTATAAATCGGTTCACTCACGGAATGGTTCACTATTTTGTAAACAGTATTTGCTTCTTTGTTCTTTTAATTTAAAGTGATATGATGGTGTCCAATAATTGAACATCTTTTAGTAATAAACCACAGAAATACAACCACACTTACAGAATTTTTTTTTTTCTACAATCAAAAGTTCTCTCCATTTTTATTTTTAACGTTTTTATCAGGACTGCCACTTCAACCATTTTGAATTTCAAAATTATTTTAAAGAAACAAGATAAATCCCACCAAGCGAAACACGATCTTTGAAGAATTACGATACATTGTAACAGAAAATCATATGTAATAGATAATCCTATAGTTAGTTTTTTGTAGAAATGACGAATACTTTGAATGTCGTGCAAACTGTATTATACCCCCTTTACACAGAGCTAAAACCTTTGTGCCATCTTTGAGCGACCAAAAAATGGGCACGACGCTCAATGGTCGCCTAAACCCAGAAAAGTCTGTTTCTAGGTAACTGCTCCAGCAATCCTTGTGCCTCCCTTGAACCACCAACAATGCAATTATCGGACATTTTCATGGCGATCTACGAGCGACCTGTGCGTTGACTGAGCCACCTGCCTGCCTCCCCTTTGCTTCCCCTGTGCAACCTGTGGCAACTCACATAGGCTACATAGGCGACACCCGAGCTATGTTTGGGCAATCATTGAATCTCCTCGGTGCCATCATCGGCGACTAACGGCAACTACGGCGATCACTGGGCGACCTTTCAGCCATGCTTTCAGCTAAGCGACCCTTGATTGACGAGAAAAATTGCAATCGAACGCATCTATTACCTGGCGACCATTGGGAGATCACTGTGCCTCCATTCTGCAACCACAACAATGCTTTTGCCTCCCTTCTGCCTCATTTGAGTCACCTTTGAGCAACCAACGTCCTCGGCGACCTTTGCGTGACTGTTTTGAACATGTTCAAAAATTTACAGCAACCATGGCGCCTATGACGATATTTGAACCTCCTGTGTGTACCATCTTTGACCGACCTAGGCAACCATTCTGCCTCCTATGAGCCTCCAACTGCGACCTGGCACATTTTATGGTCGCACAAGGGAGGCACAAAATCGCCATCCTGTGTAAAGGGGCCTATACGCACATACATGGTACATGTATTCGAAATAACTAATAACAAAATCTTAGATCCGTTCCTAATGTGGCAGTCCTCATAAACACGTAAAATAAAATATTAGAATTTAATTGCAGAAATATATTATATTTTAAAGTGTACGATTTTATTACTAAAATATGTTAAATTACTGGACACTATAAATTATAACTTTAAAATATTACATCCAAGACGACTGACCTATCGCCCCATAAATAGTTTTCGCTTATTCTATGACAAATGAGGTAGTATACAACATTCCATAGTTATTGTTTATATGACTGAATGGAAATTCTTTTTGTATTCATTTTTTTTCATGCAGATTTCGATCGATTTAACTGATGTATATGTAGGCCGATATGTATGTATGTGTGTGTGTGTGTGTGTGTGTGTGTGTGTGTGTGTGCATGCGTGCGTGCGTGTGTGTGTGTGTGTGCGTGCGTGCGCGCGCGCGCGTGTATTTGTATATCTATAGATAGATATGGATTTCCACAATTAAACAAAATACCTAGAGAGCTAAAACTTTACACATTATTACACCTTAGGCAACACACAACTATCTCCACCCAATAAAACCGAATATTCTTACCTTTTCTTCCTTTCTATTTAATTTGAAAACATAATTGTTATCGCCATCTTTACTACTATTATTATTCTTTTATATTATGTAATTAGGAGAGGGCCTCGTAAGTTGGATAGCTTGTGCCCAATCCTTTTGTGTATTTTTATATGCAATAAAATATATTTCAATCAATAAAACCCCGAATACAAAATTTATTTGTATTTTCTCACCTGCAGTTTTTCTGCAGCCCACGTTCTGTTAAAGTGTATAGACCTGAAATAAATAAAAGATAAAAAAGTTATTATTTAAGAATAAAAGTGTATTTCTGGGCGTCTACACCTTGACACATTTGTAAACATCTAGATACCTCATAGCATATATTCCAATCAGATAACAATAGCTCACTCTTTACATTTACAGCAGAAACCACAACCTTCCCATCATAAGGACATTTCCAGATAATGATCCCGCAAAAAAAGAAAGATCTTAATATGAAGTACGAGTGGTCGGAGTTTATCTGGAGCTTCTAAAAATAATCATCTCAGAATTTATTAAGTTTATTTTAGGCGGTGGGGGCGTGCCCTAACTACACTGGACGTGGGCACGAATAAAATACTCGATTTCGGACTGAAAGTGGACTACGACTTCATACGTGCTTTATTAGAATATTAAATATAATAATACAGTAATTAAATCTCCTTACCTATATCTCCTGCTTTATATTATCTTTGTTTCTAAATTAAATCTTTCTTAGAAACCATATATCTGAAGTTTTGCATCATAATTTAAACATACGTACAGAGAAAATCAAAATATTTCCTGGAATCCTGATATCGATTTAGCTTTACAACACAGTTTTCAACAAAATACAGACAAAATTAAAACATCTAAACAAAACCTTTCCTATAATATCAGTGAAGCTTTTCATCACAACCAACGTACAGAGAAAAAAAAATGAAGCAAGTCAAGTAAAACCTACCATAGAATCCCTATGTGATAAAGCTTTGCATTCGATTTTCTTAAACCTTTTATTCAAAGCAATGACAATATAGCCATACATTAAAATTCCGAATTTAGTCTTTGAATCCTTTTGTTTAGAAACCCTATAACCGACTTTTGATTGTGTTTGAGTATGGTTAAGCTTGTATTCATTCAATGGTATTGTGTAGGAATATTTGGTATTGCATAATATACCTCCGACATTTCAATACGTCCTTATGTAAACTGAATACGATATTGTGTTCATTCAAATTTAAGTTACAGGATGCAAATTCAAGGTCTGTGAAATGTGATTTCTTAACAACCAACAATGCGATGAACCCATAATCTGGCAATGGTGCAGACATACACACACACACACATGCTATGGTTTTAATAAAAAGAGAAAAAGAAATCTTGTCCGTTTGTTGTTTGAAGAACAATAGGTATAAGTACCGATGTAGTATTCTGAATTTTTAGGGAGTGTCATAGGAAAGGTTTCGCATTTGTTATAAGTATTTACGTCTCACCCTGACAACAAATAGATTCAGCATATAGTAAGTATGATTTAAAATGGAGGACACGACAATAGCATGCAATTTATGTGCAAATAAATCTGCCGTTCTACAATGGACCCAGTATACTTATAGACTATAGGAAATGCTAATAAAAGTATTGATTATGGAATAATGAATTCCTCATAACAAAGCCAAGATGTCTTGTCGATTTTAATGACTTCCTCACAGTTAGATATACGCTACTGATCAGTTTATAACACTTATTGCATATTTGTGGCGAACGAAGCGTAAAGTAAGGCCGAAAATATAGGAATATAGTTTTTAACGACACACTAGAACATTGGTTATTGGGTGCCAAACATACCTGCGACCCGTGGTCTTCAGAGGAAACCCGCTGCCTCCATATAGGCTAATCTTTCCGATTGACAGAAATATATTTTTATATGAGCTTCAAAACAGATCGGACAACACATACCATGGCCTTAGGTACGCCAGTCGTGGACCACTGGTTGGGACAAAGATAGCTCGAATGGGTCCACTGAAGGAGATTGACGGTCGGCATCACGGTATTATTCTTGATTTACGTAAAGCTCTGGTAGTGCTGAAGTGCTTAGAGGTTATATAACCCATTGTTTTTCCGCGTTACAATAATATTTCAAATCTAAATAACAGAACTCTTTCCATATTGAAAAGTCTATCTTTACAGAAAGCAAAATGCAAGTGGCGTATAAACAAAACCGCGAAGGCCGTGGTGTGTTTCCCTATCTATGAGAAATTATATTAAAGAGAACGAGTTTATGTTTTTCCAGACACGTATACAATGAATGTATATATACCATAAAATATAGTATTAGATAATTTTCGTTTCTAATAATGTGTGATATGTCTTTTGATAGTTCATGACCTATAGGTTGCTGATCGACTGCGACTGCGCAGACGAATGCACCATTTGAATTAACATTACGATATTGCCAACCAGCTCAACTAATGTTAAATTGTGTCATATATTTACTTTTATATGTGTTTTATTCAATGTTGTGCTTCACAAAGTAAAGTTAAATAATCTGTGCGCGCGCGCGCACACACAAACACACACACACACACACGCACGCACGCACGCACGCACGCACACACAGTGTAATAAATAGAATACGATATTCACTCTTGTACAATAATCGTATATTTTCAGTTGTATATAATTCGCTTTCGCTTGTGATATTCAAATAGAAATATTAATTGTTACATAAACGGTATCATACATCAACTCGTGTAATATTTTCTGCGTTATAAGCGACATACCGAGATGTAGTCATGCTGCGGGTCGTCTGAAGAGTTCTACGATGGGAAGCATGCCCATTTATTACGGGTAAACTCCGAGATGTTTCACAAGAACCTCTGTTACAGGATGCTGTCTGCTGCTTGCGACTGTGAATCACTTCTGCAGTACACTCCATAACCTGACATGCCATTTAAAACAAGATAGGCAGTAATATAATCCGTCTTATGATTTATATTAATCTTCTTCTGTTACTACAATATATGTCTTCTGTATACGTTCAGTTATAACAGATCTCACTGTTTTAACAGTATAATATCGTGATTACTTGATCAAGTAATTACATAGTATGATACTAGTATCTGACTGCTAAATTTTCGCATCTCATTTCTAGAATTGTCTTCTGTTGTTTTCACAGCCTGTTTATTATATTTACATCATCCAGTAAATACGTTTGATTTCTACAATTTGTCGTGTGACTGCTATATGTTTTCAGTTTACAAACTCCAGTTAGAAGTCATCTTATGATTGGTAGAATCGTCTTCTAACTGCTAGAATCCGTCTTACGTTGTTTCCATAACATATGCTTTTTGTTTTCAACGTCCACTAATAAAACATCTGGCTGCTTTAATTGTTTTATGAATACTAGAACAATTACTAATATTCTGTTGTTTTCCCAGTATGACTTTAGATCGTGTTTACAATGTTCTCTTATGTAACATCATACTTCTAAACTCCATCTTCTGATTGCTAGTATATTTCTAGAATTCGATCTCAATAATTTTTCTAGGCGCGTGCTTACAAGTAATAACACATCTGACAACTAAAATCCGTCTTCTAACTTCTGAAATCCAACTGATATTGTTTCACCACCATTATACTTTCTATTTACAGCGTCCAGTTGATGGCAACGAGCTGCTTGTACATGAGCAGACGAATAAATCCACAAAACGTCAATTCCATATTCTTCGTCTTCAAGGGAAAACCGCGTAGTTTTATGGCAATTTTCACCCCCAACTTTCGTTAACAATTGCAGCATTTTCAATGGTGGCACATGCTTCATCAGGCACAAGCAAGACATTTGACTGATATAACGAACGCCCAGACCGTCAACAGTCAATGAGTGGCTATTGGAACAGTTTGTTCCATTCACCAACGATCCTTGTTCATACAGAAGATCCATTCATGAAGAATACTTGTCCGCGAAGAAAAGAATCGGTTTTATGCGTTACCAGTTTCTCGTTATATCCGCGATAATCCGATACGAGGGTCCATCGTTTATATACTTTATATAGCAGAATTGTTTAATTGTTTGAACATGGTGTTTATTTTCTCAGTAATGTTGTAGTTATAAAATTGTAAGGAATAACAAATGCGTTCAATAGTAAAGGGTGGACGTATTAAGGATAAGATACATTCCTCGTTCTGATGTTTTATCTGTTTTAGTTCAAAAGAACAAATGTGGACATTAATGATTAGTGTAATAGTGGGGTCTGTTGTGTTGTGTTCAATATGATCTTGGCAATGGGTGTAACGTACTCATATAGGAACTCTGTCCAAGCACTCTGTGAAGAGAAGTAAGTGAAGTTAAGTACCAAACATGTACACAGTGTTTCTAAAGGTGTACTTAATCCAACCAGAGGGGCGAGTTCCCATCATTATTCCAGGTATTCCAGCACTAAAAGGGTGTGATGTAGACCTCCTTAAGATCATACAAATGCATTCAGTGAGATACATTTTCTGACATTCGTAAGTATGTTGACGGTTGACTAAACATAATAACCGAATACATATATCATCTGCAAGGAGATATGAAAATAGGAACATTTTTGGAAGAGCACTTTGTTTACTAAAAAGATACGATGCTTGCGCACGTGTGCTTTTATATTAGGATAAACAGTTCTTTAGCTTTAGAAAATCTCACAAAACGTTGTTGCGAAAAATGGCTTAAAAAGTTATTTTCACATAATTAAAACTATAACAGTCAAAATATTTTCTTCAAAATTTGCATTTTATTTCTTATCCAAAACATTTTCCTTTTCGTCCTACTGCTAGAAGAAGCAAACGTAATGACACAACTAATGATACCGTCTAATGTGATACGGAATACAGAACGAGAAGGCTCGATCGAACAAAACACCCCATCTCTCGCAGTCCATCGAATATTAATGTTTGTTTTGTTTTTGTTCAAGGGCGAAAATCCGTTCCTGAAAGTGGGGAGGACGGAACATACCCTTGTCCAAATTTGATAACTATAATTTCAACGCCGTAATTGGAAAACCACCTTCATAAAATGGCGCCTGTTCACAAATTTATAGTTAAATATTCATACACCAACCGCTTCACTATACAAAAGAGATAATTTTATGTGTTTATATAATCGTTTATATTCACTTAAATAACTATTAACGTCATTTGTTTATGTTAAATTATGAATGAGCCTGGCTAATATTGAAATTTAATGCAATAATTGTGAAGAATCGATATTTTTGAATATATAAAAAAAAACGATCTTCTATGTTCGGCTTTTGACGGGAAAAGCTGAACCTCAAGGATGGGATTTCCCTAAAGCTGTGTATGAATTTCGCGTTAAGGAAATAGTAAATAACTGGACAAAAGAGTTCGATTTTTATTTGAAAAAAACTTTATATTAATGACAAAGTTATATATTTGCAATTATAAGAATTGAACTTGATAATGTTTGAACTTTACACACTTTAATATGGGTTAATAAATATAATATCAAACTCGTTACCATTTTTAAAATTAAATTTATGTCCCTCGTGAATCAATAATCCTTTGTAACGAGACCTTAGGACATAAATTTGATAATAAATGGCAACTCGTTTTATATTCTGTCTACCAACGAGAGAAAACAGACCTTGTGGCATTAGTACATTTTGTAAAATGTTAGTTCCAGTGATTGCATTTGTGATAATCAATATGCTTTTAAGACGATCTATGTCATTTATTTCGTTTTAGGGTTAGGGTTAATAATATTTTGCTGAAACAACATTTATTAATTTTTTAAACGCTTATTAAGCGGTATTAATACCGATATGCAACGAAATATTTTATTTTATCTCTCTCTAAATCAATTGCACTCACATATACTGGGAACAATATTTAAGGGAACCTCAATTTATTAGAAAACATATGTAAACAAATGACTCCATGGAATTCATTCTTAGTAAAGTAAGTATCTGGTCCATGCTCCTTGAGCATCGATTCAAGCACGCCATCTTCTGGGCATACTGGAGATCAAACGAAGGATTTTCTCCTTTGAAATAGTACGTCATTCTTCCTGCAAGGACTGGCCAAGATGTTGCAAAGTGAGGTAATACTGAGATCTGTTCCGAACGTTTCGACCAAAAACATTCAAAAGATGTTCGATTGGAGACATTTCTGAAGATTTGGCTGGCCAGGGCAGATATTTACTTCACTACGACAAATGAATTCCACAGAGTCATTTGTTTATACGTGTTTTCTGAATAAACTGAGGGTTTCCTTAACTATTGTTCTCAGTATAGTTATAATATATAATAATGTTTGTTTTTAATTGTACTATATGTTTTACTGTACTGGTGAGCTTTGTTCCTGAACGTCAATGAAGGATACATTATAATTTATTAGCTTTAGGCCTCCCGCTCAATGACATAAACACAACTCAAACTCTCCCGCTCAGTGACATAAACACAACTCAAACTCTCCCGCTCAGTGACATAAACACAACTCAAACACAACTCAAACTCTCCCGCTCAGTGACATAAACACAACTCAAACACTCCCGCTCAGTGACATAAACACAACTCAAACTCTTCCGCTCAGTGACATAAACACAACTCAAACACAACTCAAACTCTCCCGCTCAGTGACATAAACACAACTCAAACACAACTCAAACTCTCCCGCTCAGTGACAT
>JAULBS010094993.1:0-16850 GCA_032355785.1 Symmetromphalus regularis | reverse complement strand
CAACTTCCACGTACAAATGGACAGAATTTGTTTGTGTTTAACCGCTCGATAAAATCAAGACAGACAGACAAGACAGACAGACATATATTTTATTAATCCATGAATAAACGATGTGAATCATTTCCCCACACGGATAAATAGTGTGTCATTGGAAGATATTTAATTATTATATCACCGTATCCTATCCAGACATGGTGGACACACGGGCTACTAACTTTGAAAAGTTCGTAACCCGACCCTATTTCAGCTGGACCTGGGCTACCAGCCATTTCCAACACTGCTGTGAATGCTTCTTTAAAAAATTAGTTTGATATGAAGCAGTGTTCTTGCTGCTCCATTTAAGGAGGGGCACTGCCCCCTTTAGCCTTTTGTCGTTTTTTTTGTGGATGAGGATTGAAGGGTGCACCCCCGTTTAATTTTCGGCTGGCGTGAACACTGTGAAGACAAGTATAATTAATTTTTGTTAAAGGAGACTATGCAAACATTGACTAAATATATGTGTAAATATATCCACATTTTATTTTCAGCCAGGAACTTTGACTTGAAAAAATCTGAGACAATGCTAAGAAATGTGAGTTTTTTCTTTTGTGTGTTAATGTGGGAAAAGTTAAAATCAGTTGAGTTCCGCAGCCACACATGCATTATGAATAACTTTAGTTATATTATAAACTCATTAAAAGTTATAATAAAATGATAGTAATTTTATTAGTGTTAAAATTAGTTTTTATGTCTTACAAGCTATATAATATATATTAATTCCAAAAATGTTTTTAATTTATTTTTGATCAAAGATGACTTTTTATACTTTTCTGCACCTATCAGTAATTTCAGGTCACAGAAATGTTAAAATTTGCATGATGGTAACTTGAATTGATTGTTATGTAACCATTATGTAAATAAACAGTCATTATTATTCAGTTTTATATCATAAGGTTTTCAGCACAGAATGCACTAACATACCATATAGTGAGAAAATGAGAAATTATATATTAAAATATTAAACATCATAATTTTTTTTTTTACTTATTTCAATTAGTGTGTTTTAGAACTTTATTTGGCGAAAGCAGTATGAGGTGGATAGTGTTTTGGAGACATTCACCATACCTGAAGTGATCGAAAAGTATTTCATTGGTGGACTGTTTGGACGAGATAAAGAAGGGTCTCTAATCTGGTTTGATCCATATCCATATATGGATTTGAAAGGTTTGTGTAGTTAATGTTTTATCCTTTAATGTCATGCTTAACAACTAACCTCTTATAGAGTGCCACTGTTATGGCAAGATATGCTTATCTGTTGTGAACTCCTGTTTTCATTACTGTTTTAGCAGTGATAAATGAATGCATACCATCACATCATTTTGAAAATGTTTTTAATTTTGTTATATGCAGTGTATCTACATCTCCTTTATTTCAAAGAATCTCCTTTATTTCATAATTCTGCTAGTTCTACTTTATTTCATCCTCTTTTTTTTTTTGACAAATCTCCTTAAATTTTGGAAAAAGGAGATTGTATTTTTATTGGCTTATTTCCTCACAATTGAGTGTGTAATTGTATTCAAGTGACTTATACTTTCAAACTGAGCTCTATCTGCAATAAAACACTGGTTTATATTGGTACATTGTCTATTTTCCCATTCATGTCTATATTATAAGTATATAGCTCTCAGTCTATGCTGTAACAAGATAGGACTCGACTTTAAGTAGTCACTATGTTGTAATTCACTTGCTGGTATACACTGTCTGGTTCTTTGATAAAAGGAAATAATATAATGTTCTATTTATCATATAGGTGTTAATGAAGTACATGTAGGTGAGGTTGGAATAGCTATGAGGTGTAAAGGAGGAGTACATTCATTAAAATAAAATGGCTATTAAATATCTGACTTATAGTATGTTATGTTATAATTTAATACAATATCTTGTTAAAATCATATAAACTGTGGACAGATTTCTTCAGAGCAAATCTTGAAATGTTGACTCTTGATGCTGTCAGAATTCATCTCAGGTCAGTTGTTATTTTTCAAAAATTTCGACAGAGGAAAGGTGGAAAACATACCCTTTTTAACTGCAATGTTACATGGGTGAGATCAAGTAGGAATTGGTTCCCAATCGTGTATATTATGTAATACTATTTTATATTTATGTATTTAGGTATGCTGAGATCTGCCAAGAAAGCTGATATTATAAGAAGTAAAATCTATCTACTTGAATCCATATACAAGACATTCAGAGAATTAACAGAGAAGGTAACTAGATTTACAACAAGTTGTCAAAATGTTTACAATGCAAGACTTCTGAATATCCACATAATTATTACAATTTTTTTTTTTAATAACTTTTTTTTTCCATTCCATTCCCTTATTTACATTAAGAAACCAACCCATGTAAAAGGAATAAAAACTGGAGTTGTTTACAGAAAATATAAATACAGTTATATATTAATTAACAAGATACTTCCAAAATAAAAACAAGATTTTTTGTTTATGTTAAACAAAATAATACTGACATATTAGAAAAAATACAGGTTTAATTTAATTGCATGTATTAGATACAATTATTTACAACAACAAAAAGATTTATATTTTGGTGTATTATCAAAAATCAATCAAATACTAACATTAGGGTGGAATGAATTATCAAACAAGCAAATTTTAAATTATATTTTCCACCCAAATATAATTAGCACAAACATTATAGTATATAAATTTGTTTTACAATGGAGTAAATGTGTTATTAAATATGTAACAGAATTATTTTTTTAAAAAATCTTTCAACAATTTAAATGAGTTTGTTTTTGTTTTGTTTAACGACACCACTGGAGCACATAGATTTATTAATCATCGGGTATTGGATGTCAAACATTTGGTTGTTTTGACACGTAGTCAAGTGTGAGCCAGCCTTCACTGGTTTTGAATCACAATCATCAGATTGAAAGTGACATTATACTGCTAGACCAATGAGGTTCCCAATATAAATAAGATGATACATGAACATAAATCTTGAAACCTGTTGTTTGACAATAGGCCTGCACTTTAATAGTTTCATAGGCTATTCTTTTTTTTTAAACCTGATGATAAAATATTAAGAGTTAAAAATGGATTTTCATTTCAGGAAGGACGGCAAGTAGACCAGCTTGTTATTATTTTTGATTTACAGTATATGGGACTGAAGCATCTGTGGAAACCTGGTGAGTTAACTCAGTATTTATTTATTGGGCTGGAATCCATTAAACACACATATAGTCTGATTTTAAAGATAAAACTGAGACAACATTCAGTGTTTTTTCTTCTTCAAATTATGGTTTTGTTGTTTTTACTCTTGACAGAATTCACCTGTTATGCTTTCTTTTGATATACCCTCTATGTATATATTCTGTTGATTTAACATACACACACAGAAATGCATGAAATAGTTGTAATAAAACACTTATCAGAAATATTGTGTACTTTAAAATGTATACCACTATTATTTTAATAATTTCAAAATTAAGAAATAAAACTGTTTTTAATTTGTTTATCAGACACGTACTGATTTATGTTTAACTTAAATAGAAATGTGTAAAAACCAATAAAAATTAAATTTTATGAGCATACAAAATAATTGCTGGTAGAGAGGTTATGATCAGTGCACCCACGGCAGATACCCAGATCATAAATAATGAAAAGTATTTTTTTTTAAATATTCACAAAAAGTAGTAAACATTGCTTCATTTGGTTACAAAAAATGTTACTAGGTTATGACCCCCTAATGGCCTATTCAGATCCCAGTGGGACAAGATTACTCAGTAGATATCAACATCTGATTTAAGTAAATTACATAACTCAGTGTTAAATATGTATAGGTGAAATTCTCAGTTTGTGTGTGTTTTTCTTTTAGGTATAGATGTGTTATTAGAGATACTAGCCGTGTTTGAGGCATATTATCCAGAAACCTTGAAGCTGTCATTTGTTGTCAATGGTAAGTCAAGTGCTACTTTAGTGAATAGTGTACATTTTGATGTATGAACTGAGTCAGTGATTCCCACTAATATGCTAGACAACAAACAGACTTATTTTAATATGCTGCTAACTATATTCACACAGTTGATATATTAAAAATGCCTCTAATCCCTCACATGTGTTCATTTTAAGAATTGTCTTATTTTTCAGCACCTAGAATATTTCCAATTGCCTACAACTTAGTTAGACCAATTCTGAGTGAAGATACAGTGAGAAAAATACATGTTTTGGGACGTAAGTGTTTATTATTTAATGGTATCCAATTTATATTCATCCAGTAAAGACATGTCATAATGTTACTATAATTATGTTTGAAACCATATATTGTTAGTATCACGTGCATACCTCATATCTGCAGTTTACCTGTTTTTCAATAGAGTAAGAAATATTTAACATTTTCACTTGGTGGCAAATATTGTTTAGTTGTTTTTAAACAAAAATAAATATAACAACGTTTAATTTTCAAGTAACTGTAGAAACATACCCTATTATAGAAGTACATTTACATCAATGTGTTTAATTTTTATAAAACTATGGAAACACACTGTTGAAATAAATAAATGTGTTTAAATCAACAGACAACTATAAAAGCACTCTCTTGAAACAGATAAATATGTTTAAATTTCAGTCAACTATAGAAGGACACTTGAAAAAAATAAATGTTTAATTTTCAGCCAACTATAAGAACACACTGTTGAAATACATCGATGAAGACCAGCTTCCAGTTTACTGGGGTGGAACATACACTGATCCAGATGGTGACCCACGTGCGGTGTCAAAGGTCATTTATGAAACTCATAAACAGTTACTTTTAAATATAAACATTTGATTTGTCCATAGAAATACTTCATTCAACTACTTACACAACCACCGCATCTCACTTATTCTCAATATTTTAAAAATAATAATATATTATGCTCACGGACAAATAAACCCCCTAAGAATAAAGTTTGTTTGTTTTTTTCGTTGAAGGTGTGACGTATATATTTTGAGTCACGTGACGGGTATTCCGCCCGTTAGCCGTTATTTTAAAACTTCTGAATATTTCTGTAGCTGCAAAAACCAACTTATTTTGCCCCATGAGGAGATCCTATTTTGAAATTTGAAATTTTTAAATGTGATAAAATCGATCGACTTGACATGGAATTCCCTAAACCATGGTTTAGTTAAAATGTCTTGCGTGATATGAAAACGAGATCTAGTATAATAAATGCATGTAAGTTTCATTTGTAATCAATATTTAGACCACAAAGCCCCTTAAATTCCGTGGGACAATGCCTTTAATAGTATTAGAGTTGAGGTGAATATTAAATTCAGAATTTATTGAGCCACTACCTGATTCACATTTGACAGGGGATGATAATGTATGCTTCCAATATTTCTGAACTTTTTTGTGTTTGCGATATAATATTAATATATCAAAATGGACACATTAATTTGCTTTTCATACTAACATACACTGTAAATCTCAAGTATTGTTTAACATTTACATAATAATCTTTATTTGATTAATGAAAATCATCATTTTTGTAACTTAGTAAAATATTTGACAAAATATGTAAATTTGTTATTTTTATTTTATTCTGAAAATATTATTGGTGTTAACTTGGTCAGTATTTAAATAAAAACAGACCAAACTGAAATTTTTATTTTCATTCTGTTTCTGCTAAAATGACTTGTGCAGGTCAGTTATCCAAAAATATAAAAAGTTCGGCTATGGCACAAATTATGGCAGAAATTAATGCAGGGCCAGGGGTTTGAGATTATGACAAGCAAAGTCACACATATGTTATTAGAAAAAAGTTTCAAATACTCACATCTGTTACCATAATTTTTATGTGTTTTGGGCTCATTAGCTGATGTATTTTTTGTATCATATTAATAAGAAAAATTGCTTGGAGCAAAAGATATTTAGACACCTGAAATCGCCTCCCGACCCCTCCCCATGTTCAAGGCATCCTTAACATTGTTTTTATCACATAAATACAGAAAATGGACATATACTAAGGACATTAATTTTTGCATATAGGTTGCCTTCACAATTATCAAAATTTTCACAAGTGTACAAAACATACGCTTTTAATGAACCCCCACTCCCCCCACAAAGTGTACAATAAAAATGTTGATATTTTACTATTGGTTTTTTTTTGGTATTGGAAAAGAGTATGCAGTTCAGGAAGAAATAGAATCATCTTGAATGTTTCAGTGTTGTCAGATCTACTACAGACACAAATAAATGTCCTCTGAAGACATTTTATCTTTACAACATTCATTCTCATCTGCTGTACAAGAAAGTTATTTTTCATTTAATAGCTGGCCTGTCCTTTTTCAGTTTGTGGTTGTAATCACGATTTTCTTAAAATTGACCATGTACAAAGAAGTCGAGTGTTTATGGCCTATTCTTCACAAATTCAATGATTTTTGTACCTCTGCGAACACACTACTTCAGCCATTGTTCTAATCAAGCATGTGCAGTATGTACTACAAGGTTAATGAATGAAAAACTAGGATGCGGAGCTTAGATCATGACGCGGTCACAATGACTGCACACAAGAATCTTTCGACTACTATTAAAAATGTGTGGTGACATTAATATGATCAACATTTTAATAATTTTTAGAATGCGTACATTAGGTCTTACCCCCCTCTCCCTCCCAATGTATGGTTTGTACACTTGTGAAAATGTTGATAATTGTGAAGGGGACATCTTAATCAAATAAGTGGTTCAAAATATATATTTTATTTTTCCTGCAGACTGCTTCAATTGATAATGGTGTATTTTAGATATGTTTTGGAGGCGAGATTCCCACCAGCTACTACTGCCAGGAGTTGACGAATCTTGACAACTTCACTGAGACATCAATAGGAAGAGGTTCTTCTCTCCAGCTAGACTATGAAATCAAAATACCACGCAGTGTTATAAGGTGAGACGTTTTGTTTAATTTATTAAAAAAAAAATTCCTCCTTTTCTTCAGTGTAATTTCAAGCGATTACGGTGAGAACTTTGTTTATTACATTATTCTTATTTCACAATTCTACTGTAAATTTAAGATGTGATACACTACTGGAAGCATAATTTCATTTTGTACAAATTAGATTATGTAGTGTTTAGAGTTGACAGTGGGGACTTCAATCTCTATTTCATCCTATATTTTTAACTCGATTACACTAAAATTAGTACTGATGTTACTCATAAAAAGCTCTAACTATCAAATCAGTGATGTCGAGTGGCTATTTGTGATGTCAAGTCATTATATATAAAGTTGTTTTTACCATCAAGTCATTGGCAATACTGATTAATCAGAGGTGTATCACTTTGATATCTACTTAGAGATGTTGTACTTAATGCCCCGTTCTCACCGCCGATTTGGGTACCTTGATCATGCGGTTGTGAAATGATCCTCGGTCTGCACTGGGGTCGAGCCTGGTCTACAGCTGTCTACCTTGGTCGGTAGACATTGAGGTTTCTAAACAGATTTTTTTGACATGTTAAAACAATCCATATATCACTCGAGAAGTCAGACGGTCAGGAAGCGGTCTGAAATACATGTGTAGCGCTCCGGAAGACATTGAGTCACATATTTTAACCGAACTGTACTCGATGAACTAGACTTGTACATAACCTCTACTCGATCTTGTACAACCCCAATCAGATGTATTTACTCGATCAACTTGATAATTTGCCGACCGCACCAGATCTTTACTCGAACATACATGACTTCTACCTGGAATAGTGGCCAGCTACATCGCAACCTCTAACCAACGTCTATATAATACCTGCTGCTCAACTTCCATGGTGATGTTGCTTCTTTGATAGTCTTTGGTCAACTGAATATCAAACAAAATACTACAGTTTTATACTTAGTCTTCTGCTATTGTGCATGGTCAGTTATAGATTGGGTAGAGGTTGGGTCGAGGTCGAGAAAAGGTCTGGCTGGTCATGTTGATCGGGAAGACATTGGAAAGGTGTCTGGAAGGTCGAGTTGAGGTAGAGTTGAAGTCGGGATGTGTGTCGACAAGTGGTCTTGAAGTGGTCTGGAAGGGTCTTGAGTTGATCTAGTATGGTCCACTACAGGTCTGGCAGAGGTCCCCTTCCGTCGTATAGACCCCTGACCAAACACCTGGTCAAGCTTGATCACGGAATTTGGCCAGTTGGGGAGATCAAGGTACTCAGATCAGTAGTGAGTATATATTGAATGCAATATTTAAAAGGCAGTTTATTATACTTTTGACACATATTATTAATTTCAGAATGACAGTTTAGGTTTGCAAACTGATTGTCAGTATAATATATTTACAGATGGCAGTTCAAAACAGATGGTTTTGACATTGGTTTTGGCATTTTCCATCGGGAAAGCAACACCCGTCAGAAAGCAACAGAAATGGAACCAATTCTTATTTCTCAGCGAGTGAACAGTCACATGATTCCAGAAGATGGTACTGTTACTTGTCCAAAATCAGGAACATGTAAGATGTTTAACACATTAATATTCTCTACTTTATTCTTTATATTGTTTGATTTGAAACCTGTAGATATTATATAAATATTTGGGATATGAATATCAGTTGTACATGTATTTAAGTTTTGTTACAAAAGATATTTTGAACGGTTCTACTCCTAATAAAAAATATGTGAATACACTATATGTATTTAATAGAAATCACCCCTATGCCCCCCACTCCAGATTTTTGAACTTTTTATTAAAACAATGCATGCACTTACTCAGATTTTACTATACATTAGTGATCAATAAGCTATTGTTTCAACATATTTCTTGTTGTTTTAGGGTTCGTTTTCTTTCAGATGATGAAATGAATACAATGGTCTCAGCTAAACCACATTTAATAAATTGATAGAAACATCGTGTCAGATTTGATAGCTTTTGTAGTGATGTAAGCCTATTTTTGATCAATATTTTAATATGCTTTGTCATCAGAAATGTTTAAATTCTGTACTCATCTTTTCAGATGTAGTTCGATTTGATAACACGTACAGCTGGGCTCGAAGCAAGAAGTTATTCTATCTGATTGAGGTTCTTGCCCCTGACATTTCTGATCTTGATGTAGAGTCAATACCATCAACACCGACATCACCAGAACAAGAACCGTGTTTTGTGAGCAAGAAAGATGACTGTGATAATGATAATCCTGATGACACCATCAGTTGATAATGCCTGATGTTAACCTGCATTTGTCTTCAGTGTTTTCTGTAAACTTCTTTGTTTCACATCAAAAACTTTAACCAGTTTGGTCAGTAGCGTTATATTTATATAAGTAAGTGCTGTGTTAATGTAGACCTTAAACCGATCATACTAATAACCAAACCACAGACCTTAGTTTTTAAGGTGTGCTGGTGCGATTGCACCCATACAGCACCTGCAATTTCAGTCGATGAGTGTGATAAACTGCACTCGTACCACTTGGAAATCACTCACCTAATTAATAATAATAATAATATGTAATTTCATACTTTTGTCAGCTCATTACATAATAACTCGTCTTCTATAAATATTTCAAACATACATACTAGTATATTGACTTCATAACTCATCACATCTTTGATTTTTCAAAAAGGAAAAACAGATAACTGGTAAATTCTTCTTTGCTATGCTAATTGGGTATCCATACAACATTTGATCAGTCTGTTACAATCATTTCTATTTGTGGTGTTAAACAAGATATTTGGAAAACCTTGGCCGATTTCATTGTATCGATATAATTCGTAAAATAGCTGAGTTGTTTCGATATCATATCAAACAAATTTTTCCAACGTAGATGGACAAAATTTAATTAAACAACATGGCAATTTTTCACTCGCTTTAGTGATCTATCACACGCCTGGATTTTTCAAAAACGAATCTCTGAAACCAGTTTTAAATTCCACAACTAATCATTTATAACCAGATAAAGAAAAATCTATTTTATGGAAAGAACATAGAATATTTTGTAATATTGTTAAATATTTGATGTGATATGCAGTGATTCTTTTTTAGTTATTGTTTTAAAATAAAATAATAAGATCAGATTAATATTGCTGGATTGGAGATTCATTAATGCAGGAGTTCCACAAGGATTAATACTTGGAACCATACTTTTAAATATTTTTTATACGATCAAGTACATATTGGAACACACAATAAAACATAGTTGCTGACAATAAAGTACCTGATCCCAAAATTCTAGAGCTGAAAAAATAAATGGAGATTTAGAATAATGTTACATGAGTGGTGAGGTTGGAAAATTATACTGATACTAACAGATGCTGAAGACAATATGTATACTAAAATACAAGTTTGATTAAAATCCTTTAAGTAAAATAAATAATACTTTCATAAGATGTATTTTAGAATATGACCATATAATTTGGGACATCTATACAGTAGAATCATTAAACAGAATTAAGCCATTTGAGGTGGCCGTTTTCGTCTCTTCTAGAAAAAAACCTGTTAAGAATCTGGATGAAAACATCCAGCTAATCATCTGAAACTAGTGAAAGGTGAAACTGCACATTATCTACTAGATGAAGTATCATAAATTACCACCAATATTCATTTTAAACTCACTAATCTGGTCATTTATCCATTCAACTTACAATACTATTTCATACACAACTATTTTTATTTGCATTATATGTTTCTATATATAGCTACCTCAATATCTCAGTGCAAAATTAACCTAGTCAGTTTAGCTTTTTAAAAGATGAAGAAAGAAATTATTCTAAAGTAAAAAAAATATGTTTTTGATGAAAATATAATAATAAAAATGTGGCAGTCATATTTTACTGGGATATTACATATCAAGTCTCTTAAACTTGGGTTACACCAGCTACTTGATTATTAGTAATTTCCTCATGTAATCTAATTAGTTTCACATCCAATTTTAATTTAATCATACCTATTATGTTAATATCAGGGACTTACCCAGGATTTTTCACCATGGTCCTACAACTGAAGTAATTCGGAAAATTAGCGCTAATTTTTTTCATCATTGGGAAGTTTTTTTCACACCACTGAATTTATGTAACTGTAATATTATTTTAATTAACCAATTTGGGAATTTATGGTCTAGAAATTGGGAATTTTCAGTACCATTTGCCTTTGGGAAGGGGCCCATGTTCGGTACCATATAAAGCCAGGAGAAGTCCCTGAATATGTAACTATTACTCATCCAAAACAAAATCTGCAGGTTTTTTTGTCTTCTCTGACTGACAAATGGTCAGTATAAATCCAGCTTAGCTTAACTGTATGCTTTAAATGTTGCTATAAAAGTCTGATCATGAAATTCTATTGAAACAGGAATCTCATCTATGGTGGATTCCTCTTGGAGAGAGTTTTGTTCAAACTGTTAGTGTCTTACATGTGTACTTTTGTTTTAGTGTTTATTATCCCATATTTTTACATTTTAATCATTGTTAGCTTTCGATCAATTCTGTACATTGATTTGTAATTCTAAAACCATTCCTCTACCAATAAAACTTGTGATATTTTTATGTTAACTCGAGTGTTAGTGTTTTCACAACAGTTATTTATTTATGACGGGGTGCTGAAAAGTTCCTGGCTTTGGGAGGAAGTAAATGCAGGAGGGCTAACTGATCTGATTCAACATACTCCCATCTCAGATTCACACACTTATTGAACTTCGTTCCTTTGAGGTGTTTCTTCAGTTGTGGCTTTGAATTTGGCTCCTTCCGACTACCACCTCTTCCCACAACTGAAGAAACAACTCAAAGGAATGCACTTTCACTCTGATTCAGAAGTGGTTGGAAGTTCAATCTTCAGAGGTTTTCTTACAGGACTTAGAAAAACAGAAGGACCGCTGCAATAAAACTTTAATCAATTGGCCCTCCTGCATTTTCTTCCTCCCAGTGCCCCTTCTTTTTTATTCAGTGAACCTTTTCTGCACCCCCTCGTATTTATTCAATGAACCTTATCTGATTCATTTATATATTTGTTTGATTTTATTCTTGATTATCATTAAAGTGGTGGCTATAATGTTACTTCAAAAATGTTTTATAAAAAGGTAATAACATTTAAGTGTAAAGAGTTCAAATATCATTCAGGCTTATCACATGGTGTTGTAATTGCATATACTTAGCTAGTATAATTAGTAAAAATGTTAAGATGTTGTTTTGTTAGATGGATTTATATTTAGCAATGATATTTTGATTAAACCTTTATAATATTTGATTTTAATACTTTATTGGTGTTATTCAGGGTTTGCTTTTCTGTATTTAATTTCAACATGATGCACACAATTTTGAGAAAGTCAACACTAAACATGGGCCATCCATGCAAGAGATATCATTAAGAAAACCAATGAAATTTGAAAGTAAAAATGCTGCAGTCTAAGAGAAAAAGAACTGTCTGAAACATATATCAACACCCCTTTACTTAATTTATTAATGGCTCTTTTGTTTCAAACATACATTGTACATATAAATTATAATAATAACATATAATAATAAAAATTATTATATAATATGTATATATACAGTCAAACATACTTTCGCGGCCACCTCTATAAGATGGCCACCTGTCCATGACAGCCACTCTGAGGCCCTCTCCAATGCATTTTACTATATATTTTACCTCTACATGACAACCACCTGCTCAATGCAGCCAGCGGCCACAATTTGTTAATAAAAAGTAAATTTGAACTTGCTATCGCAGCCACATTTTAGTTTTTTGCTGCAAATTATCAAGAAATGTTGAGTCATATAAACAAAAACATCAGATGTCACAAATTTCCATAATTTGACCTGATGCTGCCATCTATAACTGCATATAAAGACATTTGTTTCCAGATGTCCCTTTACATGCAGAACGATCGGAGTCCTTAAATACGATGTCAAAAAATTACTACCTATGGCAAAACAATCAAAGTGATATCATTTATTATCTTTCTTCTCAGTTTGACCTCAATGTGACCCCGATCATTTTGCTGTTGATGTCTTCATATATATATAAGTATATAGTGTGCAGAACAAAAAATTTTTTTTGAGATATACACTACTCTTTTTAATTATTAACAAGAAGTCATTTATATCCACCTATTCACATATAACACATACATATAGCACAGCTTTTAATATAGCAGCAGTTAAAGTGAAACTACGGGGTGTCCAATAATTTAACATCTTTTAATAATATAAGGTTATTATGCAATGTTTAGAATATGGAATTTTATTGTACGAGTCTAATGCGGATTTTCTTCACAACATGAACGAGTAAAATCAAATTCCATATTGTAAACAACATTCTATAATAACCTTTTTATTATACATCATTCAATTAATTTATTAGTTTTCAAACTGTCACATACATTTTTATTAAAAGCTTTTTAATGTGTTTTCGTAACAAGTATCATGTTTGATGTCATCGCGAAATACATCTTCTCCAAATGCATGATGTCACATTACAGAACAGCTGATTTACTCTAGAGTAATCGAGAAAAACTAAGGAATATTAAATACAAAAACAATTAATTATCAGTTACACGGCGAAAATAAAATAATGTTAATTCTATGGTGATGGTAATTCTATATTCTGATTGCTGCTTTTGTCTTCTCTGGTTCAACCTTTGCTCCCAGAAGTACTGTAGAATGCATTTTAGAGCCTCCATAATAGACCCCTCAAACACAGTGATTTATGAACAATTTTTCCCTGCATCAATTTGAGTCCTGCATACCCTCAAAATATAGTTTGGCAGAAAACCTGAAACTATATCAGAGCTGAATAAAACACTGTTTTCTCATTACACTTGATTTTATGGTCATAACTTTGTTGATATTATAATTCATGGATGCATGCAATCTAAAAATCACTTGGACTATCATGTCTTTGAACAAACATTTGAGTTAATTTGCAAATATAGTGTTATAATAGTGATATTCTGGACAAAAAGAAATGGTTAGTCTAGACACATTGTTGTTTTTAATTGATTTGGACCAGCTGAGATACAAAATGCTGAATGCCATATTGTATTTTTAGTTTGTAACCCTTTAAATACCAAAAAGGCCACCAATTTTCTACAGGCGTTCGATATTTTCCATCTAATAAAGATATAAATATGAGCTAAGATTTATTTCCAACATTTTAAGGATCCTGGAAGCTAATTTAAGTATGTATGATGAAACTCTTGGTATGCCTTTAAAGCATAGTTTTTGCTGAATGTTAAAAAATAATCATGGAAAATGGAAAACATAAATGTAATTCGTGTCTCCGTCTGAGATGTATACATCTCCAAGCCTATCTGACGTCATGCAATAGGGAGTGGAAAACCATTCACCATTTTCTTCCAAAATAACATCTAAGAAGGCACCGGATCCAGAAATTAGTACAACATTTGTGTATGGCTCATTGTGGAACATAATGTTTCCCATAGCATTATACCTGATCATTTTTATAACCGAATTTCTGAAAAACTTATATTCCCAAATGTGATTCCCAGATAAATCATACAGAATTAAAGACTGTAAGTAAGCCAGAAGGATATTGTTGTTAGGTGAAATGGCCATACCAAAAGTTATGTTCTGTTAACAGAATAATGGTTTTAACTTCGATGATGATATGTTGAGAAGTTCAATTCTATAGAAGCTGGCTAGGATGACCATCTCTTCACGGAGGACACTGATTTCCATTATAAACATGTCTGACACTCCAATGACTCGATTAGGAAGGACATCGATGATGAGAACAGTTTTGCACAAATCTGTTGCAACAATTACTTGACTGTCCGTCAATCGTTCCATATATTTTATAAAGTCGTCCATCACAAGAGATTTTGATGAAACCCAGTCTCTTTTAGCTCACCTTAACCGTAATACAATAGGTATTTCATTCGAGTCATATGTGACCATGTATCTGTATATTCCAACTAGGAATGTTACGATGGGTCCAAGCTAACATTTGATATTGGTTCATGCTTTGAAGATATCACAAGTTATGGTGATCTGTAGTTATGTTAGCGTTGTTTGACTGAAAACAAATATAATTATGTTAATATACAAATGTAGTAACATTCAATTTTTTCCCCACTACCTAATTTTCAAAAGTGCATAATATAATATGATTATTTTTTAAAACAAAATACACATCACATATTGCATTAAACGAAATGTTTCAGAAATATTTTCACGTTAAAAACTTGTTTTATCAGTAGACCCTATTCAGAGCAGTGTCCACTGAGAGTATGAGAAAAAGTGGGAAATGTTGGCTCTTGTAAATAAATTGTAATCAAAGATACAAGTGTTTTATATTTTGTTCATCATGACGTAAGTCATAACTTTTTCTTTCCTATGAATCTATTATTACTGGGCACAAATGAAAGGTCAAGAAATCTGAATCTACAAAGAAAAAATACATGCTTACGTACATGTATTTAGTAACAAGTGTTCTTGAGGTTACAGTATTCTGTCCTATCCATAGATAATGTTATTGACAATTTTAAAGTTAACATAATCACAATCAAGAATTCACTTTTTTGTGTTGTTTCTTTCTTGGGTCAAGCCTGTAGCCAGAGGGGTTCATATGTTTCAAACGAACCCCCCTTTTTCTGAAGTGCCCTTTCAAACTAGGCTAGAGTTTATTGATTCTGTCTTAAGAAATTACAGTATGGTACAAAACCCAAAGTGATGCAAGCCATTTTTGTTCATGGTTGCTTGTATCCCTTTGGAGTTTATATTATACTAGGGTTATAGGTGCATAACCCATGTTTTTTCTCAACTAATTGCCTGTTTTTTTTTAAATATATTTATTGGCCTTTGAAATCAATAAGGCCTGTAATTGTCAAAAATGCTGGGGCAAGTGTTGCTTGCAAGTGCCCTTTTAATATTAAAAAGACCCCCCCTCCCCATCAAAAATACTGGCTATGGGCTTGTGGGTAGAGTCCAGCACATCCCCCGATGAGCTACACAGGTAAAGAACTTCTTCATCTGCAGTAGAAAGTCAAAATCATGCACAACTGAGCTGTTCATAATCATATATATGGACCA
Source organism: Symmetromphalus regularis (assembly GCA_032355785.1). Classification (NCBI taxonomy): domain Eukaryota; kingdom Metazoa; phylum Mollusca; class Gastropoda; order Neomphalida; family Neomphalidae; genus Symmetromphalus; species Symmetromphalus regularis. Next base: position 860 of record JAULBS010094993.1, on the reverse strand, counting down.
CTTTTACCATGTATGTACATTAATAATAATTCTGTTCTATTCATTTTGGCAAACTGGTGGCGACTTAGGTTTATGCATACTCCCAAGGACCCTTGACCTAATTAATTTCCAAACCAAAAAATAATTTTAAATATAAATATTTGATTTGTGCATAAAAATACTTCATTCAATTACTTACATAACCACTGCATCTCGCTTATTATCAATATTTTAAAAATAATGAATTACGCTCGCCGTCAAATCAAAAAAAATTTTTTACCTTTTTTTCCCTGTTGAATGTGTATGGGGTGCCAAGTGTAAAAAGAATTATTTAAGCTATTTTAACCCCTTCTTCTGCACATTTAATTTATATGTGTTTATATAATAAATTTTAAAATATGTATCAAATATTTATTAAATAAATTATTTATTAAATCTCTGCAATATACATTAAATATTTCCAACATATATTTAATATCTTCAACATATAATAAATGTCATATAGGTAAATCATGTATATATATATCTAAAATAATGTAGCTAAATGACATTTAGATTTAAATCATGCTAATACTTATTTATTAAATATCTACAAAATTTATTTTAAAAACTTTGTTAAATTAAATCTCTGCAATATTTATTAAATATTTGTAACATATATTAAATATCTTAATATACATGTATATTAAATGACATTTAGCTAAATCATATATATTATATCGTATTTAACTAAATCATACATATTATATCCCATTTAGCTAAATCGTATTTAGCCCCTCTCATGTATATATATTTACTTAGTGATTTATCTAAATGACATTTATTATATGTTGAAAATATTTAATATATGTTGGAAATATTTAATATATATTGCAGAGATT
>JAULBS010094982.1:0-16850 GCA_032355785.1 Symmetromphalus regularis | reverse complement strand
AATGACCATATGATTGACGTCCAATAACCGATGATAAAATATAAATCAATGTGCTCTAGAGGTGTCGTTAAATAAAAGAAAATTTTACGTTTTTCTTTATCAAATCCCATGCTATGACTGAGATTTGATCCCAGTGCCTACCAACCATTAGACCAACATCTTAACCACTACGCCTTTGAAGCTCGTTTACTAAAACAGAGACCCAAGATGGCGCAATAAATATTTTTCTTAGCAAATCCCCATTCTTGATGTGTTAACAGTATTGTTATTTACACGCAGGCTCCAATGTTTTCATGGCCACGACTACGAGATGCTGATCCACTCCTCAAATGCGAGATGGCTTCAACAGGGGAGGTAAGCAAGAAATCTTAAAGTGGCAAACTAGTTTTACAATAAGTTTGTTGTGTTTGATCTTTCGATAACGGAAATGCTTTTTCTACAGTCACAAATTGTTTTTCTTGTGACATTCGGTGATTTATTATATATGTTTCCGTATCCAAATTTATTTGTATTACTCGAACAGTGTTGTTTGTCAGTTTATTTTGTTTTGTATTTTTCATCTAAGACTGTGGTATGTGCTGGCCTGTCTGTGGGACAGTGCATATAAAAGATCCCTTACAGTGCTCGGAAAGAGTAGCGGGTTTCCTTTTAATAAATATGTCAGAATGACCATGTGATTGACGTCCAATAACCGATGCGAAGATAAATATCAATGTGCTCTAGAGACGTCGTTAAATATAACAAACTTTAATAAATCTCAGTGGACTCATTTGCAGTTTGGGGTATTTTCTGTTCCAACCAGTGATCCACAACTGGTTCATCAAAAGCTGTGGTATGTGCTGTCCTGTCTGTGAGACGGTGCACATAAAAGACCACTTGCTGGTTATCGGAAAGAGTAGTCAATGGAGCAGGTTTCCACTAAATAAATATGTCCGAATGACCATATGATTGATGTCCAATATACGATGATAAGATAAAAATCAATGTGCTCCAGAGGCATTGTTAAATAAAATAAACTACAATATTTTGTATTTTGATATAATTTTAAAATGTAAATTAAAACATTATTTATTAATCATAAGGGCTGTTCCAGTTAAATTTATACTGGGTGGGTGGGGGGTGCAGAATGCCTTTAATTTTTTTTAGAGTACATCTATAAAAAAATATATATATATTTCTCCCTCACCTACTTTTATAAAATATGCTCATGACACTCTATCAAGTTTAATATACACATGGATTTGATACCAAAATTTATTTATTGCCGGTGGTCACAGACCCAGTACCAAGGTAATTGTAATTTATAATGTCTTTCACCAACCCACCAACCACATAAACTGACCATGTTTTTACCAAAGACCAACATAAAAAAAATACATGTGCATTCTGTCCCCATCCCCCCTCCCCAATGTAATTTCAACTGGAAACATCCTCAACTATTTGGTTTCAAAAGGTTGTGATGTGTACTGCCCTCTTTGTGGGAAAATGCAAATAAAAGATCCCTTTCGGATAATGGAAAAATATAGCAGGTTTTTTCTGAAGACTGTCAGGATTACCAAATGTTTAACATCCAATAACTGATGATTAATATATCAGTGCTCTAGTCATGCTGTTAAACCAAAAAACTTTTTTTTTTAATTTTCTTTTTCTTTTCTAGGTTGCATGTTTTGGGAGGACGAAGTACACAGCTTTCTTGAAGGCTCTCATGTCAGCTGGATTCCGAATGCCTAAAGATGGCGGAAGTGTTCTTGTTGGCGTACAGAAGTCATTTCTGCCACATTTCCTTCCCATCGCCAAGAGGCTGTCAACACTCGGGTACCAGGTAATATAAGTTTCTGACACATTACCAAAGTATGAACAATTCAGACAGTTGCATTGGACTATATCATATTTTACTGTTATCGATTTCTAAGTTATCCCCAAGTATTGCTATGGGCTTGCAGGGTTGAAAATTAACATGAAAACCATGGTGGCCAGCAAGACCCATCTCTATTATTATTATTATTCTTAAATTGATAAACGCTAGACGGACTGCCTTTATAAAATTTGTAGTCGACCTAAGGGAATATAAGTTGCCATGGGCGATCGGGCATTTGCTCATTTTGAACCCTGGGCTTGAAGTATATTTAATACTGACTTCCATTTTGTGTTTCAGATCTATGCAACAGACAAAACTGCAGAATACCTGAACACTCACTATATCCCTACACAGGCAGTTAGCTGGCCGCTGTCCGATGATCACAGTGGTTTCCCAGTTGCAACAAAGTAAGAATACTTCACTGTCTTTTATAAAGACTTCCAACCCAATATTTTCTCTACTCTAGAATATAGTTAGTTATCCCCACACAGCCAGTTAGCTGGCTACTGTTGGACGATCACAGTGGTTTTCCATGCATTGACTGAGATTTGATCCCATGACCTACCTGCCATAAGTCTTTTAGGTCAATGGTTTTCCAGTAACAGCAAAAAAAAATTCTTCTGTTCCAAACAACAAACTTGCACTCAGTCCGTAAATGTGTCCTATTTTATCCTTGAATAGGATATAATACAACTGCAGGTTTCATAGACAGACCTAAACCTGTCCCGGTAGTGCAGTTATTAAGCTATTGGACCTGCAGTTGATAGGTACTAGGATCAAATCTCAGTCGAGGCATGGGATTTTTAGTCTCAGTATCATCTTCAACCCAGAGTGAGTGCTCTGCAAGGCTCAGTCGGTTGGTTTATTAAATGCCTAGTCCCACGGACTGTTGATCTAATTAATTTCCAAACAAAGAATTAATTTTAAATATAAACATAGAAATACTTTATTCAACTACTTACATAACCACTGCATCTCGCTTATTATCAATATTTTTGAAATAATGAATTATGCTCACGGACAAATAAATCGAAAACAAATAACTTTTTTTTTCCCTGTTGAAGGTTTGACAGATATTTCTCTGTTAGCCATTATTTTAAAACTTCTGAATGCTTTTGCAGCTGCAAAAAACATTTTGTGCCAATTTATTTCACCCCACAAGGAGTTCCGATCTTGAAATTTGAAATTTTTAAATTTATTTTAATATAACGATCAACTTGACATGGAATTACCTATACCATGGTTCAATTAAAAAAAATTTGTGATATGAAAACGGCATCTTGTATAACAAATCCATGTAAGTTTCATTCATAATCAATATTTAGATCACAAAGCCCTTTAAATTCATGGGACAATGCCTTTAAATGGTTTATTTAGGTATGTGCTACCCTGTTTGTGGGAAACTACATATATAATATCCCTTGCTAGTAATTAGAAAGTGTTGCCTATGTGGCTGTAGCAGGTTTCCTCTAAAGACCGTGAGTCACAGACCATATGTCAGACACCTAATAGCCACTGAATAAACAATGTACTGGGGTGTTGTTAAACAATTGTTTTTTTTAAATAGTAGCAATAGGTGTGTTTTGTGATTTGTTTTCAGACTGATTGAAGATAAAGTGATTGATCTCGTCGTGAATCTGCCGAATCACCAGACGAAGTATGTCACAGATAATTACGTGATCCGGCGAGCGGCCATCGACTGTGCTGTTCCACTCATCACTAACTTTGAGGTAAAACTTTTTTTTTAATTTTTTTTTTTATTATTGTTGCCATGGAAACATTTTGATAATGTCAAGGATGGATCCTTGAATCATTACATCACAATACATATTGAATAAATCCTGAGCTAGGAGTGGGATGTAGTTCAAACGGTAGAGTGTCCACCTGTAAAGCTGTTGGTCATAGGATCAATCCTCAATGAACCCAGTTGTAGTTTGGGCTATTTTCTGTTCCAACCAGTTGTCTACAACTGATTCATCAAAGGCTGTGGAATGTGGGGTCCTGTCTGTGGGATGTGCATATAAAAGACCCCCTTCTGCTTATCGGAAAGAGTAGCCTATGTGGCAGCAGCAGATTTCTTCTAAATACATGTCAGAATGACCATATGATTGACATCCAATAGCCGATTATAAGATAAAAATAAATGTGTTCTTGAGGCGACGTTATATAAAAAAAAATTATTTAAAAAAAAAAAATTATAATTAAAAAATAATAATAAAAATGGGTACTGCTCCTTTAATTTAACATGTTTTATTTGGAATGCGTTGTTTATTTGCAGGTCACAAAACTACTTGTAGAATCTCTCGACTACGTTGGCCACGTCAAAGCTACCAGTCTGTTCGACTACATGAAACCCAAGTCGAAACACCAAGCCCAGAATTAAACAGGAAAAATGTGTGGAGAATTTACTCGAAATTTGAAATTTTTCAAAAATATCATTCTGAAAATTTATTCTATATCATAACTGCTCAATATTTTCTTTATTCTCTTTTTATTTCTTTTAAAATATTTCCAAAGACATTACCAAAGAAGGAATTAATTCTTTCGGGAGTACATATCAATTTGGTCTTTATGTTAGACATTAGTGGCTGCTAGTGTAAACTTTACATGTAGGAAAATTAAAGTCCGGTGAGATTTAAAAAAATCTATTTATTGCAAGTTGTTAAACTAGACAGTTAATGTTTAGGAGAAGAAAAATTAAAGTATGTTGTGAGATCTTCACATTACTGTGAGATTTAATTGTTGATTGGACTATGTAAGTCTGTTATTAGATTTTTAAATCTATATTATGTGAGATAGAATTTTAATGTTTAACAAAAGAAATATTGAACTATGTTGTGAGACCTGAAATTTCTTTGAGATCTAATTCTTATTTAGAATTTGAATAATGGAGGTTTTTGTGAGATCGTTAAAATGTTATGTTTTGTGTGTGATTTTATTTTTAATGTTTAAACTAGAAGAATCGAAGTCTGTTGTAAAATGATCATATTTTAAGGGAGATATTTTATTATTTATGTTTAGAAGTGGAAGAAATTAAATCTGTTGTTAGATGATCACATTTTGTGGGCGAGATTTAATTATTTATGTTTAGAAGTGGAAGAAATTAAATCTGTCACTAGATGATCACATTTTGTGGGCGAGATTTAATTACTGATGTTAAGATGTGGAAGAAAATAAATCTGTCGCTAGAGATCGTATTTTAAGGGTGAGATATAATTATTAATGTTTAGAAGTCGAAATTAAGTGTCGTAAGAGATCACATTTTAATTGTGAGTTTTAATTATTGATGTTTAGAAGAATTTAAATCTTACTAGATGAGCATATTTTGTGGGCGAGATTTAATTACTGATGTTTAGAAGTGGAAGAAATTAAATTATCACTAGTTGATCACATTTTGTGGGCGAGATTTAATTACTGATGTTTAGAACTGGAAGATAATTTAAATCTGTCACTAGAGATAATATTTTAAGGGCAAGATTTAATTCCTGATGTTTAGAAGTGGAAGAAATTAATTCTGTCACTAGATGAGATCATCAAATCTTCTTTGTAAGATTTAATAATTTTAGAAGTGGGTGGATTCAAGCATATTGTTTGCTGTGAAACTATATCAGCTTTTTATGTTTAAAACTAGAATTAAAATGATGTGGTTTTGAAATTTTATATAAATGTGAAATTTGATTATGTATATTTCAGTAGAAAGTTGAAATACTGTTAGATAAATGACATCGCATCAGCTCAGTGCAATCCAGTTCTTAGGCCTTATATCATGACTGTTCAAACTGCATTTATTCATTTAAAAGAATAGGTTTACTTGGATCAAAGTTGAACTATCTAAAAGAAATTTGGTCTTAATGTTGAAACTAAAAAAAAAATTAAAAATTCTAATCATGAAATCTAAAAATTGTCAAATCATGAAATCTTAAAATGGTCAAATCATGAAATCTAAAAATTGTCAAATCATGAAATCTAAAAATTGTCAAATCAGGAAATTTTAAAATGGTCAAATCATGATATTTTAAAATTGTCAAATCATGAAATCTTAAAATTGGTCAAACCATGAAATCTTAAAATGGTCAAATCATGAATTCATTGAATACAGGGATCAAATGTTATGACAGCACTTTAGCATTTGCCGTCATGCCTTTGCTGTTGTACTTTGGTTTGTACTCCTTATCACCAGACTGGAAAATGGTTTTAAAAAGTACTGGAAAATGGTTTAAAAGTACTGGAATATGGTTTTAAAACGTTCTGGATAATGGTTTAAAATAGTGGAAAATGGTTTAAAAGTACTGGATAATTGTTTAAAAATACTGGAAAATTCTTCAAAAGTACTGGAATTGGTTAAAAAGTACTGGATAATACATGTAGTTTAAAAAGAACAGAATTTTTTTTTTAAATTAATGGAAAATGTTTTTAAAATTACTGGAAAATGGTGGCACGAGGTCCAGTAAAATTATGGAATTATATTCAACTAAAAGTGAATGTACCGTGTGAAATCTGTGACATGATAGTTTGAAATCTAAAAAAATAGATTGATTGATGTGTTCCGAGATTATCAAGTAAGTGTAGTGTGAGACCCTTTAGATGTTTACAAGGCAGCATTAAAAACCGCAATATTTTAGACTGCGGCAATCGTAACGTGTTGAATCTCATTTCTTTGTTTTTGCAAGTTGAATGGGTGGGGCAGATTTGTTTTTATTTCACCGAGTGAAATGATCAAATTCTTTATTAATATTGAATAAGTTACAATGCTTTAATAAGTTACAATATTTTTATTGAGTAATATTTAATAAATTAAAATATTTTTTTATTGAATAATATTCAATAATTTACAATATTTTTATTGAGTAATTAAATGTTACAATATTTTTATTGAGTAATATTCAGTAATTATTGAATAATTGAGTAAGTTACAATATTTTTATTGAATAATTCAGTACGTTACAATATATTTATTGAGTAATATTGAATAACTTACAATATTTTTATTGAGTAATCAGTAAGTTACAATATTATTATTGAATAATTGAGTAAGTTTCAATATTTTTATTAAGTAATATTGAATAACTTACAATCTTTTTATTGAGTAATATTCAGTAAGTTACAATATTATTATTGAATAATTGAGTAAGTTACAATATTTTTTATTGAATAATCGAGTAAGTTACAATATTATTATTGAATAATTGAGTAAGTTACAATATTTTTATTGAATAATTGAGTAAGTTACAATATTTTTATTGAATAATTGAGTAAGTTACAATATTTTAATTGAGTAATATTCATTAAGTTCAGTATTTTTATTAAATAATTGAGTAAGTTACTGTATTTTTATTGAGTAATATTGAGTAAGATACAATATTTCTATTGAGTAATATTGTACAAATTCCAATATTTCTGTTTTGTCTTTGACATTGCATATTATATACATTTACTAAGATGTAGTTTATGTGCATTATACATGTATACAGGTAGTTTATGTGCATTATACATGTATACAGGTAGTTTATGTGCATTATACATGTATACAGGTCTTGAGTGAAATGACTTAATTCTTTATTGAGTAATACTAAATAAGTTGCAGTATTTCTGTTTTGACATTGCATATTTATACACATTTACTAAGATGTTGAATTTCACCGAGTTACATTTTAAAATGTAGTTTTGGGAAGTTATACAATATATATCTCTAATATATTATATATATAATAATTTCACCAAGTGGAATGACTAAATTCTAAATTGAGTAATACTAGTATTAAATAATTCAGTATTTCTGTTTTGAAATATTTTGACATTGCATATTATACAAAGAAGATGTACTTCACAGAGCATTTTAAAAATGTGATTTTTTGCAAGTCATATCTCATTGAGTGAAATAACTATTCTCATTACCAAGTGATACTGGATAGCTAGTAATATTTATCTTACATCTTTGGTATTATATACATTTACAAAGAAGGTTTTTTTAATTGGAGAACATTTTTATAATGTGAATTTATCAGGGGTAGAAATTCAGCAATTATTTTCACTCACCTGGGGGACGAATAGCTTTAAAAAGTTATTTGTCCCCACGAAAAGTCACTAGTCCACCCCATTTAATTTTAAGATTGGGTTGGTCCATAATGCAAATTACAGATGTAACGTGTATCACAAAATAATACAAATTCGTAATACAAGATTGGAAAAAAAATATCTACTGGCCCAGGGGTCTAGCGTCAGTAAGCATTTACTCGCCCCCAGCAATTTTTACTCACCTTAGACGAGGGAGCGAGTGTTAATTTCTATCCCTGTTTATAGAGGTTATGTATCATTGAGTGGAATAATAGTACTTGTTGTTAAGTGACACTAAATAGACAGCAGTATTTCTCTTTTGTCTTTGGTATTACATACATTTAAAAAAGATGTGTATTATGGGTGAGCATTTTTTTAAATGCAGTTTTTGAAGATTATGTATCATTGAATGAAATGACAGTACTTGTTACTAAATGACACTAAATAGACAGCAGTATTTCTCTTTTGTCTTTGGTATTACATACATTTAAAAAAGATGTGTATTATGGTAGAGCATTTTTTTAAATGCAGTTTTTGAAGATTATGTATCATTGAATGAAATGACAGTACTTGTTACTAAATGATACTAAATAGACAACAGTATTTCATTTTTGTCTTTGTTATTATATTCATTTACAAAGATGTAATTTATTGGAGGATATTTTTAAAATGTAATTTTTGGAGGTTATATCTCATTGAGTGAAATGTATATTCTCGTTACTAAGTAATATTGAAAACTATCCATTTGTATTAGGTCTTTGATATATGATATATACATTTTCCTAGAAGATGTATTTTACACAGCATTTCTAAAATGCATTTTTTGAAGGTTATATCTCATTGAGTGAATTATTGTTCTTTTTATTCAATAATATTTAACACATGGATAAAATTACTTATCTTGCCTCCATGTAAAATTATTTAATTCCATTGGTTGTTTGCTGTTGGAGAAAGCCCTTATACCCGTGGTAGGTGGAGCCAATTTTTATTTATACCCATCAGTAATTTTCAATAATTTACTGATCGCCTGTTCTGAGTATGGATTACCTTGTTCTTTATTATTATTTACTTACTACATTCATTTTTAGTTTAAAACAATTGGGTTTTAATTGACATATGTTTCAGACAATTTTGTTTTACAAACATTTGCAGTTAAAAATTGTTTTATCGATGGAACTATATTTCATTGATGTCAGGTGACTTCTTTCACATCCACTTGGTATGGATTCATTAATAAATTGTTAATCGTTATTGTCTTGCATTACTTTGATTAATTAACTATATAGTTTAACATGTTGTGTAAGCACCTCTAGGTGTAGATGGCTTTTTATACACCCTCTATGTGTTCTTTTATCCCTTGTAAAACTCAGTGGACCCAGTTGCTGTTTGGGCTATTTTCCGTTCCAACCAGTGGTCCACAACTCGTTCATCAAAGGCCATAGTATGTGCTGCCCTGTCTATGGGAATGTGCATATAAAAGACCCCTTGCTGCTTATCAGAAAGAGTAGCCTATATGGCAGCAGCAGATTTCTCTCTTAATACATATGTCAAAGTAACCATATGATTGACGTCCAATAGCCGACAATAAGATAAAAATTGATATGCACTAGAGGCGTCATTAAATAAAACAAACTTTACTTTAACTTTCGCCTCTGGGTAAAAGAACACATAGAGGGTGCATTAAAAAGTAATTTACCCCTCGTGATGCTTCTACAACTTATAATATATAACAAACATACTCTTTATTGACGTTTAGGACATTGGCCTTTATCTGAAAGCAAACTATTCTTCCGCATGTGAATTACATCATATAGATTCAAAACAATTATAATAATGTTTTGTATTATAATAGTTTTTGCATCTATATAATGTATCATCAAAGGCCATGGTATGTGCTGTCCTCTCTGGGACTGCATATAAAAGACCCCTTGCTGCTTATCGAAAAGAGTAGCCAGTATGGTGGCAGTGGGTTTCCTCTAAAAACATATGTCAGAATGACCATATGATTGAAGTCCAATAGCCGATGATAAGATAAAAATCAATGTGCTCTAGAGGCGTTGTTAAATAAAACAAACTTTACTTTATAATGTAATTCTCCAATATAGAGAGCCTGGTAAGAATCTTTTTTTCTGAATAAAGCCAATGGCCAAAATGTTACTAAAGACTATTTGTTAAATAAATAAGAATTAAGAATATATTTAGGTCTTTGGTGTTACAAATTTACATTCTTGCTTATGTGCTTGAAAAAATGGGATGCAACATTCAGTTTTGTTGTGTTGGAATTTCATTAAATAAAATGTTCAAATCAGTATTGATTAAAATTAATAAACTGTAATGTTCTGGTTTTGGATTATTTGGGATGTATATTCATATATTCATAATATTGTGTCCTATTTATAATGTACTATATATTTATTAGTTGATTTGCAGAGGGAATTTTTCAGTGAAAGTCAAACATTAATACGAAGCAAAGCTTTGTTCTACCAAACTATCTCAGGCAAACTATTTAACAACTGAGCTACATCCCATCCCAAACAAAAGATATTTACTTGCTGATGGATTTTCTGTTGATCTCTATTCTTGTAAGGTTTTTATTTATACACACTTACTAGAAAGCTATATCATCTAGCCGTGTTAAAAGATATGATAAATAGACTTACAATATAAACACTATCATACAGAAAATTGTTTAGTATTCTCTGTATACATCAGAACAACAGCATTACCAGAATAAGAATGAACCAATGTTTTTATTTATACACACTTAAAGAAAGCTATATCATCTAGCAGTTGTAAAAGATATGAAAAATAAACTTACAATATAAACACCATCATACAGAAAATTGTTTAGTATTCTCTGTATACATTAAAACAACAGCATTACCAGAATAAGAATGAACCAATGTTTTTATTTATACATGCTTACTAGGAAGCCGTTTCATCCAGTAGTGTTGAAAGATATGCTTGTAATCTTGAAAAATCAACTTACAATATAAACACTATCATACATGAAATTGTTTAGTATTCTCTGTATACATCAGAACAACAGCATTACCAGAATTAGTATGAACCAATGTTTTTATTTATACATACTTACTAGGAAGCAGTTTCATCCAGCAGTGTTAAAAGATATATATGTAATTTTGAAAAATAAACTTGCAATATAAACACTATCATACAGCAAATTGTTTAGATTTCTCTCTATATATCAGGACAACATTACCAGAAAAAGTTTGAATGTTTTTATTTATACACACTTACTAGGAAGCTATATCATCTAGCAGTCTTAAAAGATAAGAATGTAACCTTGAAAAAATAAACTTACAATATAAACACTATCATACAGCAAATTGTTTAGTATACTCTGGATATATCAGGACAACAGTGTTACCAGAATAAGCATGAACATTGGTTTTATTTATACACACTTACTAGGAAGCTGTTTTTACTGTTAAAAGATTAGCATGTAACCTAATTCTTTATTGTTTTGGTTTACGATTGAAAAAAACAATATAAATGGTATCAAATGGAATGTCGTTTAGTAATCTATATATATATATATATATATATATCATGACAACTTTATTGCCAGAATAAGTACAAACAATGTTTTGTAATGTCTGGATATATATAAAGTATATAGTACCTTATATTTTTTATTCATGACAACAAAATTTTTAATTACAGAAAAATTTAGGGGAGATAACTAAGGAACAGTAATAAAATTTTGAATTACTTTTAATTATAGAAAAAGTTATAAAATGTTTCTTGATGTTTTCCATCTATGACCTTTAAGAAAAATCAGATCTATTTAATCTTTAAGTATGATTAATTTAATTTTGGGACATATTTTGTGATCACAGCTCAAAGCTATGACATCACCATGAAACTAATAATGATTCTATTTTTAGCCCATGACATTAGATTATTTGATGTTAACCCAATACCTAGCATATTATTTGAAACATAATGGTTGGTACATTAGATCAGCAAACATAGGTATGTATATATATATCTCTGACGATGCCACTTTAAATGTATTTATTTATTTTTGAAATATACCGGTAATAAAAATATTCAAATGCAGCTAGATATTTCAGTCAACAGCAAAACCGATGACAATATTTATTATTTATACAGTTGTTTAATGACCCCCTGCACAAAAAATAAAGTCTGCTATTTGGGGGTTATTATTTATACAGATTTCAGAAGTTTAACCCATCAGACTTTAAACTGTTTAAATTTTGATAATCTTGCTGGTGCACAGATTAAAGGAGAATAATTGTTTTATGCCATTTAAGGCTAGATACAAATTAAGGGGAGATAACTTGTTTCATATATAAATGTACATCTTTCACAGGTTATCAGTAATAGTGTGTAATACCATGTTTGTATTTCAATGCATACCATATTTTTAATTACGGGATAATTTAATACGTCTTATTCAGCCAAAGATTCCTTTGTTTAATTATATTTTTGTTGTTGTTATAAGCATGTATATCTTACAGAAAAACTTACATTTTATTAATGTGTATTACTTTGTTAAACTAAAAAAAAAAGATGCAGATTGGTTTGATCTCACAGAAAGAAACATACCATTTGTAACGGTTCGAAATTAGCCAAAGTATACTCATCCTAAAAAGAATGTGTGCATGTTGAAATATTGAACCTTTTTTTAATTTGCCATTTCACTGTAATCATTGCCAACAAACACAAAGTAAAGTTTGTTTTATTTAACGATGCCTCTAGAGCACATTGATTTATAATCTTATCAGCGGCTATTGGACGTTAATCATATGGGCATTCTGACATATGTATTTAGAGGAAACCCGCTGCCGCCACATTGGCTACTCTTTTCTGATAAGCAGCAAGGGGTCTTTTATATGCACCGTACCATAGACAGGACAGCACATACCACTGCCTTTGATAAACCAGTTGTGGACCACTGGTTGGAACAGAAAACAGCCCAAACTGCATATGGGTCCACTGAGAAGGATCGATCCGACGACCGACCGGTTCACAGGCAGACGAGTAGTGGTAACGGCTTTTGATGAAACTTGAGACTGAGATGTACTTCAGGTGTTTGCTTTGCTAAAACAGAGAGTAACTGGGGGTTGGGACTAGATTTAAAAAAACACATAAAATAGCACAAGATTAGGTGTATGCCAATAAGTTATTCATTTTTATATAGTTATCCATTTCATACATCCCATTCCGTTATATCCTAGTGACGTCCATTAGCCGACGATTGATAAAAATCAAGGTGCTCTAGAGGTGTCGTTAAATATAACAAACTTTTTCTTTATATCCAAATATGATCCCATCTGAAACAGTCCCCAGTAAACAACCAAACCCTATCCATCTACATCCCAGTCCCAAGCTCTTTATTATCATCGTAATCCCAATGTCATGTCAGTCCAATCCCCATCTCCATATCAATATTACATCCCATCTTTTTTATTCATCAATTTCAAACCTTCTCTATGAGCTATAAACATGAATGTATTGACCATGTAAATTCGTAATTACCATGGTGATAAAATACATGCCAACACTAAGTGATCTCAAATATAAAGCATCTATTCCTCCTCACCAACAAATCATAATGGAGTGTGTGTTAAAAAGTCTAGCTCCTCTGTAAATGTTTCTCTTGACATAGCAATGTTATGGGTTGCAGAAGAACTCATGCTGTGAAAGAGAATTATATCCATCAGTTTAATTTGTTGAGAATCTGCAGAGACTGTCGGAAATGGACCATTATGATGAACTCCGATGGATGGAATGTAAATGTCATGCAGACCTAATTGCATGCTGGTGTTTACAGTTATAAGTCTCAGTTTTGTGTTGATGGTACTAGAACATTGATTCCAGTATTTTAAGATTATGTGAGGCAGACTGCTGTTGACCCTGCATTTTGATGTCCTTAATTGGGCATACAATAGAATTTTCTTTTTAGTGTCAAGAAAGGGCATTGCAAAAAGTTCTACATCAAACAGTGGATCTTACATGTACATGTACATTTTGTATATTGTAATCTTAACCAGTTTTCCTTTATACAGGGTATACATGTACATGCACAGCAGTTGCCTCCCTTCCTCAGTAAGGGTCTACCAGAATGGATTATTCAGCAGTTCTGGGAGGTGTGTTAGTGTTATTTAGGCATGGTATTTCTGCAGAATCGTGGAATTACAGGAAAAGCAAAAAAAAGTAATAATAAAAAATAATTAATAATAATCACAAAAACAAAAAATAAAATAAAATCGAAAAAATTCCTTTTTTATTTTCTCTGTGTGGTGTAAGAGCTATTAGCCTGCGAAAACCATTATTTGTCAGTATAGTACCATGCTAAGCTTGGAAATGAGTGCTCTGTCACGGATGTTGTCCAGTACAAAATTCTCATTTGTCAAGCTTTGACAGTCTCATATTTAATTATTAGCAGTTTTTTGAGTGACACAAAATCAGTTGTTTTTGTGTTGAATCTGTGTGATGCTGTACATTTATAAAGCATATTTTGAGGAGTTTCAAGATCATACACATTGATTGATTGATTTTATGGTTGTTTAATGACCTACCCCCCACCCCCCTCCTAGCACAAACACACGCTTACATATGCATAGCAGTAACTGAACAGTCGCCACAATGCCACTGCATTTACCGGGTAAATCTTTTAATAGATATGATCCAGCCCGAAGACACTTTAAATAATACTTTGAACTCATAATCTGCCTATGTATTCTGAATAACCTAAATTACCTTTGAACGACCTAAATAACCGGCAACATTAACTCCAAGTCGCCAAAATTTTGATGATTTTTTTGTTTACATCCAGCTGTCCCTTTCTCCATCAGTGTCATTAAATGATATCAGTTGATAATATATAAAATTAGCAGTGTAAATGGGATTTGGATAATAATGCTGCTAAAATACGTGACTTTAGGCCAGTGCCTGATGATGTCACATGGTTGGTCATGAAGGCAAAATGTTGAACAAAATCGCATGATTTTTCAACTAGCCATCCAGTACTTGTAGTTCTGGTGATACCTCGTATTCAACCCCTCCGGCTTTTGAGAAAAAGCTAGTTAGAACATTACGTTCCAGTACCATATACACAATTAAATTCACAATCGAGCTTTCATTTTACATTATCGCAACCACGTCCCTTCAACAATAAAAAGAAAAAGAATGAAAAAGAAACATTTACCAAATACTTTTCAGTTACCAAGTTTCATTTATACACTTTGACATTATCTGCATACTATCCACGTGTTATAAATATTTCCAATAAGACCTGTTATCGATTGAACACATGCATGATGCAACTTTTTAGACAAGTAGTATTTATTGATTGTACCCTCAAGTTTCCGTTCAGATTAACTAAGAATATTCATAATTATTGATGAATAATCACATATAATCTTAACTTTGTAAAAACAAAGAAATCTGAAATCCGCGTTTGTACGAAATGTCGATAACTTGTTGAATGTATATGAATTTAGTGTACGGTGTTCATAGCCAAACCGGAAATAAGTTCACACGTAATTGAATTCGCGGCACTATTAGCATGTTTGTGATTGTCGCGGTATATTTTATACACAATTTATTTTTTGCATATACAGAGTACTTTGCTGAAATAGGTAAATTACGATTTGGTACAAACAGATGTAGTTGAAACATGAAGATAATTTGAAAGTTGAAGTATCTGTGATGAGGTGTGCAATACAAAAACACTTTATTCTTTAAAACTAATGTTTATTTGTTTCAATATTAAATTTTATAAATTTCAATTTAATTTGGTGACAGGTACATTTTCGTTTTTGACTGGCACAAATTGATTGACACAAGACATTTTGACAGGCACATCTCAAAAAATTATTTCCTGTCTTGGTATATGTCCTGGTGACCAAGAAGTAGAGTTTCTGTCTGAAGTGTGGTGGGTCGTAGGATCAATACCCTTCATTGGAACCATTTAGATTATTTCTTGTTCCAACTTGAAGTCTACTTCTAGTATAACAAAAGCTGTACTGTCTGGGAAAGTGCATCGTAAAGATCCTGTGTGGTAGTGGGTTTCCTTTGAAGATCATGTGTCACAAACACCATATGGTTATGACAATGTGCTGAATTGTAAATAAACAATAGTTGTATTAAAATCTACATGACATTATTTGTTTACAGCATGAAGTTGCTTTGGCCTTACATTCCCGGGTTCGATTTTACCGACTGTTTCACTCGATGCTGCTGGCTTTTAACAAAGAAAAAGTAAGCTTGTTAATTACATGTTAAATTAAATAAATGTTTTTAAACTAACTTAACTACACTCCTGTTTTTCTTGGTGTCTTTTAATATTTCTTTCAATGTCTCTGGAAGTTATAAATTTGTAAATAATTATTGTCTGAATGAAATGGTGCAACCTTATTAAGAATGCAAATCTCTCTTAGAGTAGCATGATGTTGCTCAAATGGTAGCATGTCTGCCTGTGAACCGGTCGGTCGTCGGATCCATTCTTTTCAGTGGACCCATTTGCAGTTTGGGCTATTTTCCGTTCCAACCAGTGGTCCACAACTGGTTCACCAAAGGCCATGGTATGTGCTATCCTGTCTGTGGGATGGTGCACATAAAAGACCCCTTGCTGCATATCAGAAAGAGTAGCCTGTGTGGCGGCAGTGGGTTTCCTCTAAATAAATATGTTGAAATGACCATATGGTTGACGTCCAATAGTCGATGATAAGATAAAAATCAATGTGCTCAAGAGGCCCTGAGGCTGGCAAGTTTTAAAATAGATTTTCAACCCATCAGAAGGATGTTCTTATTTTATTGTTTTGTTTAACGACACCACTAAAGCACATTGATTTATTAATCATCGCTATTGTTTTGTTTAACGACACCACTAAAGCACATTGATTTATTAATCATCGCTATTGTTTTGTTTAACGACACCACT
>JAULBS010094971.1:0-16852 GCA_032355785.1 Symmetromphalus regularis | reverse complement strand
AGAGTGAGTGGTGGGAGTGAGAAGAGTGAGTGGGTGGGAGCGAGTGAGAAGTGGGAGTGAGTGAGAAGTGGGAGTGGGTGGGAGTAAGAAGGGTAGGTGGGAGCGAGTGAGTAGGTGGAGTGAGTGGGAGCAAGTGAGAAGAGTGAGTGGGCACGAGTGAGAAGAGTGAGTGGGTGGGAGCGAATGAGAAGAGTGAGTGGGCATGAGTGAGAAGAGTGAGTGGGTGGGAGTGAGTGAGTGGGTGGGAGTGAGTGAGAAGAGTGAGTGGGTGGGAGAGAGTGAGAAGAGTGAGTGGGTGGGAGAGAGTGAGAAGAGTGAGTGGGCACGAGTGAGTGGGTGGGAGTGAGTGAGAAAAGTGAGTGAGAAGAGTGGGGGCACGAGTGAGAAGAGTGAGTGGCTGGGAGCGAGTGAGAAGAGTGAGTGGGCATGAGTGAGAAGAGTGAGTGGGTGGGAGTGAAAAGAGTGAGTGGATGGGAGCGAGTGAGAAGAGTGAGTGGGCACGAGTGAGTGGGTGGGAGCGAGTGAGAAAAGTGAGTGGGTGCGAGTGAGTAAGTGAGAAGAGTGAGTAGGTGGAGAGAGTGGGGCAGGTGGGGTGAGAGGCACCTATGCTAGTTGGGTGATATTTTATGTCTGCAGTAGATTATTTTTGTTTACACTAAAATGGATGGGAGTGAATGGGTGGGAATGAGTGAGTGGGGTGGGAGTGAGTGGGTTGGAGTGATTGGGAGCGAGTGAGTGGGGGGGGAAGGCACCTATGCTTGTTGGGTAATGGTTTGTCTGCAGTAGATTATTTTTGTTTCTTGCAGGAGTAATTGTGATTTCTCAGCAGGCAATATTCTCCGACAACATTACGAGCGACCGTATTTCCTTCCTGATATTTCTGAGTCGAGCAAGACTGACTGGATTTTCATTGGGAGCCCTGGTTATGGAGCTCACATGCATGTATGTTCATCTTAAAGTGGCATTGTCACAGTTTATATCTTTATTACTGGGAGTCCCAGTTACGGAGCTCACATGCATGTATGTTCATCTTAAAGTGGCATTATCACAGTTTATATCTTTATTACTGGAGTTCCAGTTACGGACCTCACATGCATGTATGTTCATCTTAAAGTGGCATTGTCACAGTTTATATCTTTATTACTGGAGTCCCAGTTACGGAGCTCGCATGCATGTATGTTCATCTTAAAGTGGCATTATCACAGTTTATATGTTTATTTTTAGAATTAATTTAAGTTCAATAAATATTTTCTGAAGACAGTAAATCCCCCAAAACCATGATGTTAATTGGGCTTTCTCAAAACTGATTTCCTCATTTAATCTTTAAGCAGTTTTTAAATACTTGCAAACTAGTCATATGTAACTAAAATTAAATATAAATAAAGCTAAAATATTTTCTTTCATTGTTTTGGGTCTTTAAACCCCCTTTCATCATTTTTATTTTTTTCTCTTATAACCTGGTCATAATTTTGGATAGCCCCTCCAATATTCGAAATCTTCCAAATATCGTTTAACCCCAATTTTTGAAATTTTTGTAACCACCCCTGGATTGAGTGACTTATTGTAATATCACAAAATATTACTTTATCTTATCACAAAGCCTGTATTTGTTTTTAAATACTAGTTATGTTTAGCTTTCATCTTTATCTTATCACAAGGCCTGTATTTGTTTTTAAATGCTAGTTATGTTTAGCTTTCATCTTTATCTTATCACAAGGCCTGAATTTGTTTTTAAATACTAGTTATGTTTAGCTTTCATCTTTATCTTATCACAAAGCCTGTATTTGTTTTTAAATGCTAGTTACATGTATGTTTAGCTTTCATCTTTATCTTATCACAAGGCCTGTATTTGTTTTTAAATGCTAGTTATGTTTAGCTTTCAGCGTACTTCTGCCAGGTGTTAACTGTTAATCCTTAATCTATAATAAATTACATGTATTTTCAACAATAATCTTGTCTGTTATGAGAGATTAAAACTGAGGAAGTTAAAATAAACACTAGATACATTAAGTATATTTTTACAGACAAGCACATTTCCTGTCTGGAGAAGTACATTTTGTCATGCTTTAGTCAAAACACCAGCCCTTGCCTTATTAGGAAAGTATATATTTATCCCCATTTACTCTAGAGACAAAGTACAATGTATGATGAATAATAGTATAATTTTTGTGTAATTTATAAAATAATAATTCCCCAGTCCAAAATTACCATCCATGTTTACATAACATGCACAGCACACATATAAACACACGTGATATAGACGGGATAGTAATTTTGTGATAAGAAGTTATTTTCTGTATAGTCTTATACCACCATTATTATTCATCATATACTAAACAAAATGAATGAATATATTGTTCTAGGCCAAGTGTCTGTAGTTGAATGTAATTAAACGGTGTCAAATGTCAAAATGTTAGTTAAGGACGTGATATCATTAGGTCACAAAGAGTAGGATATAGGACATCATTAGGTCACAAATAGTGGGATATAGGACATCATTAGGTCACAAAGAGTGGGATGTAGGACATCATTAGGTCACAAAGTGGGATGTAGGACATTAGGTCACAAAGAGTAGGATATAGGACATAATTGGGTCACAAAGAGTGGGTTGTAGGACATCATTAGGTCACAAAGAGTGGGTTGTAAGATATCATTAGGTCACAAAGAGAAGAATGAAGGACATTAGGTCACAGAGTGGGATGTATGACATTAGGTCACAAAGAATGGGATGTAGGACATAATTAGGTCACAGAGTGGGATATAGGACATCATTAGGTCACAGTGCAAATTGTAGGACATCGTTTGGTCACAAAGAGTGGGATGTAGGACATCATTAGGTCACAAAAAGTGGGATGTAGGACATCATTAGGTCACAGAGTGGGATGTAGGACATCATTAGGTCACAAAGAGTGGGATGTAGGACATCATTAGGTCACAAAGTGCAGATTGTAGGACATCGTTAGGTCACAAATAGGGGGATATTGGACATCATTAGGTCACAAAGTTTGATTAGTGCTCTAGAATAGTATAAGAATAAGAGGTGTGCGTGTGTTAATTACAGATTGACAATGTCGGTCTGTCGTCGTGGCAGGCCCAGGTGACGGGGACTAAAGTGTGGACACTCGAACCTCCGCCAGAGTGCTATTTCGAATGTAGTCGTCAGATGAAGGTGACAATCCACCCAGGAGAAATAAGTAAGTGTCGTCACTTTGTTTTATTTTAATTATAATCCTGGTCCATGGGCCCACCGACCTTTTCTTTAACAATAAAAATATAATATCCTTTTTTTTCATTACCTTAAATGTGTAAAGGTTTCATTTGGAATTTAATTTAGTATTATCATTTAAACAAAAAAAAGTCTTATTTTATTTTATTTCAACTATTCTACTGTCCAAAGCAAATTGGTTTATTAATCATCGGCTATTGGATGTCAAACATTTGGTTATTTTGACATGTAGTCAAGTGTGAGCCAGCCTCCAACAGGTTTTGAACCACTGTCAATTTTAAAAGTAGACTTTGAGCTAGAATGGTTTTTTTCCTAGGAATACAGTACTGTTGTGATCGAAACAACTCTTTTTGTTATAGAGAATGCACATTTAAGTAAGGTTATGCTATGTTATAATTTTTATGTCTAAAGAAAGGTATTCATTGAATGAAGGCTCTAACAGAAGAAACTGAATTACAGTATTTTATTATGGCTAATTTAGTTAGAGTTGCAGTTGGGTGTTTTAAATTTACATTCTGTTTTTCAATTACATTGTTCACCGAGTTGTGAAATAAAGCTATGTTGTTAACGCTTTTATAGCATGTAATCAATTTGAAGTGTTGCGATTAGGTATTGATCTAATTCAGTTTATTACACGAGTTACTCAAACAGTCGTTTCTAACTCGCCCAGTAAATGAGCAATTACGATGAATACTGTGTTTTAAAATTAAGTTGCCAACTCTGAAGTAGTAAATTTATATGAAATAAGGTAATGAAGAAATTTTGAGCAAGCCATTTGCAGCAGTATTTTGTTTGTCTGTTGTCTTTCTGTTTTTTTTGTCATTCTCTGGTTTCCACTCATCACATGCCTGTTGTACCTCTCATTGTAGCGACTGGGCAATTTCCCCTTCCAATAAGTCACATACAACTAACATAGCAAGGTAATTTCCCCTTCCAACAAGTCACATACAACTAACATAGCAAGGTAATTTCCCCTTCCAACAAGTCACATACAACTAACATAGAAAGGTATTTTCCCCTTCCAATAAGTCACATACAACTAACATAGCAAGCTGTGTTTTAAAATATGATTCTGTTTGTGGATCAGTGCTTATCTTATGTCTATATATAGACACATACACATTCATGGGTGCACACACACAAATACACAGACACACACACACACAGACACACACACACACACACAGATTGTAACTTTGGCAGCGTTTCTTCTGTAGACTATGTGTGACAGATACTATTTTCCATTTTACAGCTGTTTGTTAAATTGTATGCCAGAATGTTTTTAAACAGATATAATCTTTTCTTTATTTGAACTGAAAAAGAGAACTGTATATTTTACATTAATTGTGTTTTGTTTTTTCAGTTGTGCTCGACACTAACAAATGGTATCACTCGACACTGGTTGTTGGGGATCAGATGAGTATTTGTATTGGTTCAGAGTTCGACTGAGTGTGATCCTTATCTCCTAACAAGCATTTCCATTGGTTCTGAGTTCGAATGAGCTTGAACTTCAGCTTCTTACAAGCATTTCTATTGGTTCTGTTCAACTGAGTGTGATCCTTATCTCCTAACAAGCATTTCCATTGGTTCTGATTCTGAATGAGCTTGAACCTCAACTCCTTACAAGCATTTCCATTGGTTCTGAGTCTGAATGAGCTTGAGCCTCATGTCCTTACAAGCATTTCTGTTGATTCTGTGTTCAAATGAGAGTGAACCTCAACTTCTTAAAGAATTTTTATTGGTTCTGTTCAACTGATTGTAAGCCTCAACACCTACAGAACAAACCAACTCACGGTTTTTTTCAACTTGGTGCACCGAGCCATAAGTTACAAACTTCTACATCAATGGTTAAAGTACCAGCATACCTTGTTATTCCTGTTAGGACTTTCCTATACACAGTCATGTTTGGCTGGTACAAAATCAACTTGATTATTCCTTAGCAGTTTAATACTACATATATCACATTTGTCTGAATTACCAGTTTCTTTAAAGTGAAAGTACATTCTTAGGTGGACTAGTCTGTAGTATTCAGGCAAAACATCAATTTTAATTTTTAATTTCTTTTTAGATAGTTTTACACTAACATTTTAATATTTTATAAACTATTTTAGTAGAGTCACAAACCAGATTTATTAACTGGAACTACTTTTGTAGTGATCATACATTATGTTACAATTTACAGTGATGTATCTATTGATTTTCAGTTCCAGACACTGATCCAGGGGGTTGTAGTTATAAATCCATCCCCTATACCCACCAATGTTTAAAAAAATCATTAATCTTAGAGCGTATCTTAGTCATTTATATATTCAACTCATCAAATGACCAATTTTAGCCAAATTTCAGTTAATGTTTTATTTTAACTTGCAAGCCAACCCCTTCAAGATATCTAGGTCTGCCACTGGTTGCTATGTTTCGTATTGGCTAGCAACAATCAAGGAATAGATCTAACTGTACATAGGTTATTTTATACAGATTTCTTTTTATATTAGATTTATAATTATTGTAAGTGAAGTTGAATTCATTGTTGAATTATTCACTGGCAAATTCTGATGTTCAGAAACGGGAGCAGCCCCCCTCCCCCCACCAATATGAATTTCATTCCAACGCCCCAGGAAGTAGATGTACATGTATATGATGTATTAGTTGCTTATTAGACCTAGTTTATTAATAAATAGTTTTAATAAACTAGGACAGGAGTTCAGTTAAAAGAGGAATCATGGGTACACAATATTGAAGATTTTACAAACACCCTCTCCCCCTTTCAATATCGTTTTTGTACAGTCTGGCATATTTTCTCAACAAAAAATGGGGACTTTTTCTTATTTTTTGTTTTTGGGGATGGGGGTAGGTGAGTGGGGGGAGTAATTGGTACTGCTTTGTGTTTGTTTGACAATTGATACCAATTTGCAGACTTCACAGATGAGATACATCCTCCATGTTGGATTGAAATACTATCTATATTTATTATTTAATTATTTTTTTCCTCAATGTGCTCTATTTCTAATAGTAATAAATGCTCTTTAAATAAGTTTTGTTTATTTTTATTTGCAGAAAATCAACACAAATATTATTTTATCAAATGCATGTAACATATCCTACTTGTTTGATACCAAGCAAATATAGTAGTATTTTAGAGAGAAGATGTTGACATTTTATAATCAAAAATACTCAGTTTATAGTAGACAAAAAATGTCTGACCTGCATATCGTTAACATAACCACATTTATACTTAATACCTTTCTAATAAGAGATGAAATACTTCACATTGATTTAGAATGTTAGTTTTTTAGAATGCAGTAACTACCACTCTGTAATGCAGTAACAACCACTCTGTAATGCAGTAACTACCACTTTAGAATGCAGTAACTACCACTGTAATGCAGTAACTACCACTTTAGAATGCAGTAACTACCACTCTGTAATGCAGTAACTACCACTGTAATGCAGTAACTACCACCACTCTGTAATGCAGTAACTACCACCACTTTGTAATGCAGTAACTACCACCACTTTGTAATGCAGTAACTACCACCACTTTGTAATGCAGTAACTACCACTTTGTAATGCAGTAACTACCACCACTTTGTAAGGCAGTAACTACCACTTTGTAATGAAGTAACTACCACTTTGTAATGAAGTAACTACCACTTTGTAATGAAGAAACTACCACTTTGTAAGGCAGTAACTACCACTTTGTAAGGCAGTAACTACCACTTTGTAAGGCAGTAACTAACACTCTGTAATGCAATAACAACACTGTAACTACCACTTTGTAATGCAGTAACTACCACTTTGTAATGCAGTAACTACCACTTTGTAATACAGTAACTACCACTCTGTAATGTAGTAACTACCACTCTGTAATGTAGTAACTACCACTCTGTAATGCAGTAACTACCACTCTGTAAGGCAGTAACTACCACTCTGTAAGGCAGTAACTACCACTCTGTAATGTAGTAACTACCACTTTGTAAGGCAGTAACTACCACACTGCAGCTGATATTCTCATAGAGATACACTACTCTACAGTTAAAACTACTATATATATACTGGGTAGCTGGGTCGTAGCCAGAGAGGGAAAAACGCCAAGGCATCCCAAGATGCTGAGAGCATGAACCATGTGGATAATAAATATCAGTGTCAAGGGTAAAATAATAAATACAAATCTGCAGAAAATCCAGACGAGGCAAGCATCTTGTCTGCCTTATACTTGCTATGCTAGAGATATACCTTCATACATATCTGAAAAATAATAAATGTTTTATTTATTGAGGGTAACACAGTTAGCAAGCCTGCAAATAAATGGATGGTCAAGGCAATTGACCAGTACAAATTCGTAATTTTTGAACATTTGACAGTCACAAAGTTAATTGTGTCAGTCATTTTGTCTGACACTCGTTTTAACTTTTGGTAAAAATAACATTTCTGTATAAAGACAGCTTCATGCAGCTTGTGTCTGTTGAATAAACTGAGAAGAATTAAATAGTAAAAAGCATATACCATAAAAACTAAATTGTGTATTTTGTTTAAATTGTTCATATTAAATTGTATGTCAGGAACATTTTCCTTAATGTTCAGCACAAATTAACTGATGCTGGACATTTTGACCAGCTGAACTAAAATAATTATTCCCAGGCCTGAGTTAGTAGAAAGAATGTTAGTTAGTAGAAAGAATGTGAGTTAGTAGAAAGAATGTGAGTTAGTAGAAAGAATGTTAGTTAGTAGAAAAAATGTGAGTTAGTAGAAAAAATGTTAGTAGAAAGAAAGTTAGTAGAAAGAAAGTTAGTAGAAAGAATGTGAGTTAGTAGAAAGAAAGTTAGTAGAAAGAATGTAAGTAGAAAGAATGTTAGTAGAAAGAATATTAGTAGAAAGAATGTTTGTTAGTAGAAAGAATGTTAGAAAGTTAGTAGAAAGAATGTTAGTAGAAAGAATGTTAGTTAGTAAAAAGAATGTTAGTAGAAAGAATGTTAGTAGAAAGAATGTTAGTAAAAAGAATGTTAGTAGAAAGAATGTTAGTAGAAAGAATGTTTGTTAGTAGAAAGAATGTTAGAAAGTTAGTAGAAAGAATGTTAGTAGAAAGAAAGTTAGTAGAAAGAATGTTTGTTAGTAGAAAGAATGTTTGTTAGTAGAAAGAATGTTTGTTAGTAGAAAGAATGTTAGAAAGTTAGTAGAAAGAATGTTAGTAGAAAGAATGTTAGAAAGTTAGTAGAAAGAAAGTTAATAGAAAGAATGTTAGTTTAATGATATCCCAGCACACTGGTTATTCAGTGTTTATTTGGTGTCAAAGAGGCCGACTGCAAGTCATGGTCTTCAGAGGAAACCAGATGCAACATGGGCTACTCTTTCTGATAACAATATAGGCAGGTCAGCACATGCCAAGGCCTTTATTATACTAGATATGGACCACTGGCTGGAATGAAAAAAATGGCACAAATGCTCTACTGCTTGAGCTGCATCCCACTACTTGTACAGATTTGAATGTTTTTGTTGATTAAAAATAAATCTATCAGATAAAGTGAGTTTATCAATCATTAAGAATGGATGTAATGAAAGCACGTTTACATCTTTTTCAGTTTGAATTGTTTCATCCAAATATACACAGTACTTTTATTAATTAAAAAAACCAAAAAAAAAACTAACTTTATTTTTGTAGCAAAGAAAGGTTAAAATATTGTTTGTAAGAATGGATGGAAAAAAAGTAACAAAAATAGTCTTTTGTCCAATTTGCCTGAATTGTCATTTCCTTGAAACAAACTTGCATGATTTTATTAATTAATAAAAAAAACCTACAAACATATTTCTCATGTAAAAAAAAAAGAAGAAGGTTTTGTCATTGTTAAGAACAAATTGGGAGAAATGTTATAAAAATATTCTCCCCATTTTGTTCGCTTTGGCTAAAACACATATTTGCCTTTTTTTAAACTGATAAACAAAATCCATAAACAATTTTGCTCTATTTTAAAAAGTTTATGAGATCTGCGAGTCAAAAAACATTCCTGGTTAAATATGGGAAGGAAAAGTCCTAAAAGAACAAAACAACCTACAAACTTCTACTTTTAATATTAGAAGGAAGGGGGAGGGGGGGGGGGAGTCCTAAAAGTACTTTTACATGTTTTTCAATTTGGCTCAAATGGCATCTGAGACACGAGATTTTTCTTGAGTTTATTATTTTTTTTATATAACCTCCACAAACAACTACATGTACTTTTGTGAATATAGAATCATAAAAATCTTGTTCTTGGTAAAGAATTGATGAGATAAAACTGTAAAAGTACTTTTCATGTTTTTCAATTTGGTTAAAATGGCACCTGAAACACAAGGAATTCTTATTTTTGATAAAACTCCACCAACAACTACTTTTATGAATAAAGAATCATAAAACTTGTTCATGGTTGAGAACCGACTGGGGAAAACAAGTTGTGAAAGAACTTTTACGTTTTTCAATTTGCCTCAAATGTCTGCCCAGGATCGTCTGCCCACTGAAGCATGGCAACTGATTATGGATGATGGACAGTCACAAACCCAATCTCTTGTTCAAGCAGTAAATCAGTTGAGGTCTCATTTAGAGGTAATTGGCAATTTGTAAGTTATTTATTTCAAACTGGAATACACTGACAGATATTTCCCAACTTGTACCTTCCCTATTTTGTATGAATCAGTATCCATCTACTGAAAATTAAATGTTAGGCCAATCTTTTTTATCACTGATCTCCATAGGCGTAAGCGTGGGGGTAGGGGGGGGGGGGTAGGATTCGGATGACCTCCATCCCCAACACGCTGAAATTAAATCTCACTATGTTACAGGGGATGAAAAATCATTTTAAAACACTTGCCCACAGGCTTTTTAACTTGCCCACAATATTTGTTTCACTTGTCCATCCAAAATATACCAAACAAACACACTAAAATATGTTTCATGTATAGCTACATACATAAGAAATGTTATTGTAAATTTAATAACTTGAAAGTAGGGACCGCATAACTCGCCACCACTTGTTCGCTGAGATTTGTGGTTTAAAAAACAGGCCCACATTGCGGGCCCTTTTATGGTATGTTCACGGAGACCTACGAAGTGATCTCCACTTGCAGAAGGTTAGTAAGGCCACGCATTTTTGATTAAATGTTTTACGGATCCGCCGATATGTTTGGAAAAGTTCCGATGAACAAATAAAATGAAGGTGTCCTTTTTTATTATTTTTTTCTACGCCGATACTTAAATTTTGATTCCCGACCAAAAATAAAAAAAAAGCTAAATATTTTCTGTGGGAATGAAATCGCCAATTTATTTATAGTAGTGCTTAATATCTGTTCCATTTTAAAATGGGCGATCACTTTTCAACCCTTTTGTTGACGTGTGACCCCTGACATTGTGAGGATGGCTAACTGTTTGAAAACGCAAAATTTTCTTTCAGAATCGGAATCAATCCAATATGGCGGGCATTTGTTTTACATTATTAATTTTTATTTTTCGATTTCAATGCAATATTTCAAATTATAGTATTATACCTCTTAGAGCAGCGTGTACATCTATAATGACAATAATAATTATTATTATGATAACAACTTCAGTAATAATAAGTACCAATAATAACACTTGATATTATTATAATTTATAGTAAATATGCAAGAATTGGTTATTGATGATTTATTAGTTAAAATATTGATAGTTAGGAGGTTTATTAATGTATATTAACTAAAAAAAAGACACTAGGTTAAATAATTTGCTCCATGCCATTTTTTTAGTTGTCATTTTTGGCCAAACAGAGTTATTTCCCCTGTGATATAAAATTCAATTTTGGGGGGTTAGGAGTGAGATAATATATATATATTTTTAATCATTATTTAAAAAGTTCTATCACTACAGCTAAAAATGGGTGTAATTCATTTCAAATCCTATAGGTGTAAGCCCTATTTTTACTGTAAATCCAATTCCTCATGAATAGGTGATGTTCAGCTAATTGTGAACAGTCTTCAGGCCACTTTGATTATAGGCATTATATCCTATCTCATCTTTGTTTTGCTCACAGAGTACTATCGTGACTAAAAATAGATATGTAAATTTTGTGGCTTTGGATCCACAACATTAGTGTGTCTCCTATACAAAACTTTGTCACCGGGAACTTTTAATACTTCGTATTCTTTAGCATCCGACATTCGTAAAGTGTCCAAAATAAATGAGAAAGTTTATTTTTAATTATCCAGTATATTCTAATAAAACATATTCGATATTGATTTAAGTTTTTCAAAACAACATTTCTTTTATTTATAAATACACGCAAACATTTTTTATTTCGTAAAATAAATGTGTCCGCAATTAAATGACCACTAAAACTGGAGTAGTTAAATTGCGGACAGACCAGAATAGCATTGCCATAGGGTCACTTTTTGAATAATAAATTTTAAATTTTAAAAATGTTCTTGATTTTTCATTGTTTATTATTTTTTTTAGCATAAAAATAAACATTTTGGTTTAAAAAAAACAAGTGATCAGAGCTCAATTACAGTGTTCTGAAACAGGTGGCTAGCTTCCATATATGCAGGTACAACATATGTAAGCAGCTGCGTACCACCTGAGATTACAAATTTCTTTTTTATATATTTTAAAATATATGATATAAATGCATGTAAGCCCTATATACTTCCATCACTGAAAAAGTCTGCGTACAACCTGAAAATCAAAAGCTAGGGCCCTGTAAACTAATAGTAATTAGTGTAAAGTTCATGTCCGCAATTTCCCGTCATAAGCTGTCCTTCTTTTCGTTTAAGTTATGATGATTAGAAAACGTTTAGCCAAAGCCTGATCATGAAACACATGAAACAAGAAAGCAGCCAATCAGTTTTGAAAGATTATATATGTTTTGACCTATAAGTATGTGGTTACAAAGCAACAAATACAGTCGGTGCCAGAAGTGTCCGCAATTAGCCGAACGTCCCCTACTCGCTGATGCAGAGACTAATTTCACCAATAAAGACAGTATATTTATAATTATTTTAAATAAAATAAAATGTTTGTTTCTCATTGTTGTTGTTTTTGCTTTAAATCCAATTCCTCATGATCATTGCTGTAAAAAAAAAAAGATAGTATATAATCAGGTAAGTAGCCAGCATGTTTAGAGCCGTAAGGTGGGAGGGGGAGTTCCCCAAATTTATAAAGATATATATTTCAATCCTTTGTATGGGGGGTGGGTGGCATCGTCTGAACCCCCATGTCTACAGTCCTGATATTATTTAAAATAAAATAAACTCTATTTTCAAATTCACGTGGTCAGTCTACTGTTACTGTGTTGCTTGTGGTCGGAAACTGATACAATTCAATTATTATTACGAAATACTATTTTAATTTTTTTTATAACAAATGACATACTGTTGATAGTAAATAGTCATGAATACATTTCTGTTTTGTTATTATTCATACCTGAAATTATCGCTTCACATTACAGACACTGTTTTAAAGAAAAATAATGAGGTTTAGTCCATTTCTAAAAATGGGGTGAGCGAATGAATACATACTACATCATACCATGTTCAATAATTTTTAGCTAAAATGACATAATATACCAATATTCTTTTTAAATATGGTTTGGCATTATTATTTGAACTGAAAAACAATTCATTGTGTTAAATACAAGAATGGCCTGTATTTGGTATCACCTGACAAAAATAAAAGGTTATTTACTTTTCAGGCATAGATGCAGGATTTCTGAAAGGGAGGGGTCCAAATGTGATGGGTGAATAGGACATTTGGGGGATGGGATGGTTAATTTTTACATCCTTTCACTCGGAAAATGTAAAAAAAAAATATATATATATATATATATATATACTAGTAATATAATAAAATAAACACCAATAAAAGGAGAGGTCTGCTAAAAGAATAGAAGATTTTGGGTCATTTAGCTGTTATTTATACTTTAATGTTAATGCAAACAGCCTTAAATTAATTTAAATATTAGGAAGGAAAGACTGAATAGGGTGCCATTTGAAGGGCGCCTTCAGCATAATAAATGTAAATATTGACCCCCTCCCTTTCCTGCTACGCAGGCTCTGTGATATATGCTAAAACTCACATTTTGATTCCACAGTGCTTGATAATTTGTATATTTAAGATTCTTCTTGTTACATTGATGTGCTTATATTTTTTTTCTGTCATGTCATCTGGTTTGTGTTCCTTTTTGTATATTATATATTTAGATTTTGTGTATTTATAAATTAATAAATAATAATAATTATAATTGAACTTGAACATGTTTTTGTTGTCAATCGTTTATTAGGCATTTCCTTGTCGGGTGGTGGGAGTGCGGGTGTAAAGGAAAAAGAGTGAAACAATTTATTTTGTAGTGCCGTTTTCGCCAAAAAATCATGGTGCTGTTATGTCAAAATTGATGCCATTTTAAGACAAGCAAAATGGTGCCGTGTTAGCCTGATCCCATGCACCACATTACTAGTTGTAACTATAACAATCCTACTTTAAGTTAGTGTAAGTAGGAGAGTACAGGCCTTTCCCTAGTCCAAGCACTTAAACTTCGGGCAATGCATTATTTTCATCTGTTAGTCGGGCTATGCCAAGAGAACAACAGATAAAAATAACGCATTGCCCTAAGTCTTAATTGCTTGAAATAGCCTTTCTCCAGGAATATTTTAAGGCTTTTATCTCAGGGTTGGCACAGCCATTTAGATATTGGAGGAGGGGTGTGTGTTAATAAATGGTGTAAATGTAAATATTGTTGCCAAAATAGGGTGTTGCCGATTATGGGTGGTGGTGGTGGGGAAGTATGGTAGACGGCCCTAACTTCAGACACTTTCTTGTTAAAAACACGGTGATGTCACTCCATCACGTTTAACTCCATTACTGTATGTTACTATCTATTTATAACTCAGTTGCACATTCGTAAATGCATACAGTTGCTTGAAATCAAAAACGAGGCTCTGGGGAAACTCATATGTTAACGGATTCCTAACTCAGCCTAACTTCAGACAGGGTGCCCTAATTACGGACAGTATCAAAGACACACGTTTTATGTCCATCTTGCTTACAAAAAACATAGACACACATTTTTTTCCATTTAACATATGGAATATGTTTTTGTTAGCAAATGCTGTATGATTATGTATACAAGCACAAAACTAATAAAAATGAGAAACATGAAGACAAAAAAAACACCTCATAACCATACATTCAATTCTCACATTGTTTTTTGTTTTTTTTCTTAATATTTTTCTTGTCTTTTTTGGTGAAATTTTAATTTTATTGAACAATATTGTGTGTTTTGTTATTTTTCTTGTCGCAGCATGCGTCTTTTCTGATATTTTATCGCTTGTCAAGATAAAGTGAGGCTGGGTCTTTTTAAGTAGTTTTAAAAAACATTTGTAAGAAGGTATCTGGATTTTATTTTTAATCATTTATACATACAGTAGGCCTATTTATTTATTTTAAAGAAAGAACATCACACATGTATACTATAAAAAGTGCACGGACAGGTGACTATTTCAATTTTTGCACCTCCTGAAAAAAAACCTGTTTGAATCCATTAAAAAAAATAAAAATTGTAATATATTATTATTTGAAGAAAAAAATAAGAACATGCGCTAGCCATACATTACAATGTCCTTTAATATATGCCTGGGGTGGAAAAATTTATTTTTAGTAACAAGATGGCGACCAATATGATTTTGGCAAAACATCAGACACTTGATTATTACCGCAATTTTTTTAATATATTTTTACATAGAATTTTAAATAATTAATATGAGAATGTAAATAAATAGGTATTTCCATCTTTTGTTTTAATTAACTGATTATAACTCACCTGAATTGTCCAAGCTGTCAAACTTGTTTTGTAAACAGAATTTAGGGGTCACATTCTTGTCTACGGATTGAGTGCATTTAAACTCACTGGGTACTTACAGTTACACTAATGCACCTAAGTGGCACTCATTAGAATAAAAACACCCCAAAACATGCGATTATTGTTTAAATCGATTTTATTCATGACTGTTACATGACATGTTTGTAATAATCTGTTTTACCTGGTGTGTCCAAAGTTAGGGTGGTTTATCATAATTAATAAAAAAAAATTATTTGCCTATTTTATTTTTAATTTGTTTTTAATATAATTTAAAGAATTTGAGGAATCAGCATCATATTATTGCCCCCTCGCCCCAATGGATTTTCTGAATCCACCATTGTATATATATATACTCAGTGGCGGATACAGAAAATCCATTTGGGGAGGTGGGTAGGGGGGCTAAAGAACAGGCTACTTGGTTTCTTTCATGTTAAAAAATTTGTTTATTATAAAAAAAAAATTAAATCTCTAACTTTAGGGTAGAGGACTGGGGCCCAAGCCTAGATCCACTAATGATAATGATATATATATAAATAAATAAATCCCTTCGCAACTACATTTTTTTTCTTCTGAAAATCATGGTAATATATGTATGTGTGTGTGCGTGTGGTCAAACCTGCTTTCGCAGCTACCTGTCCATGACGGTCACTTTGAAGTCCCCCAATGCATTTTACTGTATATTTTACCTCTATATGACAACCACCTGCTCAACGCAGCTAGGGGCCACAATTTGTTAATAAAAAAGCAAATATGAACCTGCGATCGTGGCCACTTTTTAGTTTTTTGCTACAAATTATTAAGAAATGTTGGCAATCATAAATAAAAACATCAGATGTTTTTCAATGTTTTATTCCTTATTTGCTTTGATGAACAACGACCCTTTAATCTTCATATAAGGTTGTCAGTCACCTTGATTGTGCTTACGTAAGGGTAATTAGCCGCAATCAGTGATCCCATATAATGAGTAGTGCATGCTTTTGTCCGTTAATTAATAAGTGTTTTAAATCTGGATTAACATTGCCTTATACTAATCATCAGCGGACCTATATATGCCCTGTGTATGGCAGCCACATATGTCTGGTCCCATGAATGGCTGTCATAGACAGGTTTGACTGTATATGCAATAAAAGTACTCTGATGGAGGAGGGGGTGGCTGCCGGAAGAGTGGAGATGGGATTGGGTATAATCTATGTAACAAAAAAACACTACCACCATTAAAAAAAAATCACCTCTAAATGTGAATGCTCATCTAAGATATTAAATTTAATAAGGGACATGCTTTTATAATGACAAATTAAAATATTAACATCACGTTAATAGAAAGGAATTATTTATAGTCCACTGTCATTTTCTATGATGATAAATCTCACCATTTGCAGGTTGTCTGAAGAAGTCCAAAGTATTTTTCAAAGTAAACTTTAATTTTTTTTTTTAGAATACATACCTTTATAATTATATACTTATAATTATAGACATTAAAATATGTTCTGATTTCTATACCACTCAAAATATTTAAGCTATGATTTTTTATGTTTCCACTTTGACAAGTGGCAAAAACGAGGTACAATTACAAATTGGCATGTGCTTGAATAGATCTATTTATACAACATGTCAAAATACAGGTAGTTTTTAATTCAGTCTTTTTATCGTCGAGTGAACTGGTCGGTCATTTGCTGTTTGGGTTATTTTCCATTCCAATGAGTGGTCCACAACTGGTTTATCAAAGGCCATGGTATGTGCTGTCCTGTCTGTGGGACGGTGCATATAAAAGATCCCT